>VZRI01011738.1:343997-354847 GCA_013397515.1 Upupa epops | reverse complement strand
AAAGAAAGAAAGAAAGAAAGAAAGAAAGAAAGAAAGAAAGAAAGAAAGAAAGGAAAAAGAAAGAAAGAAAGAAAGAGAAAAAAGAAAGAAAGAAGGAAAAAAAATAAAGAAAGAAGGAAGGAAGGAAAAGAGGAAAAGAGGAAAAGAGGAAAAAAGAAAGAGGTAAACAAAGGAAGGAAGAAAGACCCCTTGCTAACAAACCCAGTGATCAGTAAGGAAAAGAGAAGCCATTAGAGAAGCAAATACTTGTTGAAATTGTTATCTGAGCTTTGCAGTGCTTTGACTGCTAATGCCCATAGCAAAGAAGAATAAAAGGTACTTAAACCAGCTTGTGAAATGTGATTTTTATTAACATACCCCATGATGGGTGTCACATTGGACAAATCAACAACAAAGCATACATCCAATACCTTTGACAAATTAAAAATATAACTCATATTATCACGCACTTTTTCCAAAAAGTAGATGAGCACTACATAAATAAATTCAGGAAAAGCATGGAGAAAGCAAAAAGGAGACAAAAATGAGGGAAAAAAAAAAAAACCAAAAAAAAAGGAAGCTCTTTTTGAAGGCTGTAAAAGCAAACTGAACATAATAGCTGAAAGCAATGTTGACATGCACAGAGGAAGCATTTCTTAACAGGAAACGCTGTACAACTCAGTGAGTCAGAAACTTTGTCATGGGATTTGGGTTTTGCATCTATATCATTATTCTGTATGTAAAAGAGTCCTGCAAAGCACCATGAAATACCCACAGTTTCACCTAACAAATAACGTGCTTCTTTAAACCTCGAATTATCGCACTGGCTATCTTTCAGTTCCTTAATTCTCACTTGGTTTCAATGTACCAAGTAACGGCACAAGGTCCAAAGCCAAATGGTTTTGCTCTGCTGTACTTTTTCCAAGCTGGACTTGCTTTTGTGTTATGCAATCCCTCAATATTTGGCTCTGAACCAGCAAAAGAATTTAAGGATTAAAGATACAAAGACTGAATTGCTCATAAAATTCTTTCTTTTTTAAAGAACACTAGAAATACATTTCCACCGTAATATAAAATCCTTGCCTGCTCTCTCTATAAGCTTCAGTGTGACACAGAGCACGGGGCTTATTAACTGAGATGGAAAGTATCTGGCAATTGCTTAATTTTCCATCTGATATTGTCACCCTCACTGGCTGCGCTCTATAAAAAATGTGACCTGTCCTGAGGAGCATAGCTTAAGAAAAGGAAATCATCAAGTTTTTGCCTCTTCCACAATTCTTATTAATTTTGGGAAATATATTTGAGGCCATAATCAGCCTATGGAGCATTCACATTTTGAATGAAATAAAAGCAACTAGGAAAGATAAAAACAAATCCAAAATAAGGAGACAGAATTTTCCACCTCCCCCCACCTCAACCTCACACAAAAATAATACTTTAAAAAAGTGAAAAGGAGTTGAGATGAAAACCAGAGGAAATAGTGTTTTCATACTATGTTTTTGTGTTAGCTTTCACAGGGCCCATAGTGGCCCCAGATAGCAGGAAAATGGAGTGGAGGAGGGGCAGAGACACACCACATCTGAAACACATTTTGAGGGGACTAGAAATCAAGGAAATAAAGGTTCTGACAGCGCTGGCAGATGGGCTGCACACAATTTCATCATCTCAGACATGATTAGAGGACAGTACCTCAATCAGAAAAATGCTGGGTGTAGAAACAGAAAGGAAGTTGTTAGAAAAAGAGATTCTGGATCTTTTTTTGAGTGTGTGTGTGTGCTTCTAGATATTCTTAGCATTCAGTTAGGAAACGGGTAGGACTGCTCTGAGGAACTTCAGCAGATTTATTGTATGGAGGAAAAAGCTACCAAGGAGAATTTCAACACTCTGGAACCTTAGAGGTGGGGTATGAAAACAAACCCAGATGAATGCTTGCCCATAGCAGTGCCCACCCGTAGAGCCAGCACCATACAAAGTACAAGAAAAAGAGGATAAGTATTCCTGAAAATGGAATTCAGATTACCAACCTATTGCCAGACATGATAACAGCATGAATGGAGTTGAATGTAATGACTGGACAGAAAATCCCATTGTTAAATGATTAGTAAACCCATACACCAGTTACTTCAGCTACAGGTCTTCATATTTATTGAATGAAAGACTGATTTTTGGGTAAAGTTCAGGTAGTTTCCTAAAGACACTGAGATATGAGCTTGATCTAAAACCTGACAGACAGGGACAGGCAGAAGGCAGATGTGCTGGATGCTGGTGCAGTATCTCGGTAACAGAAGTTTGAGCTAATCTATTTAAAGGAATCAGTTGGATAAATAACTTTCAATCTCTTCTCCATTTTTTTTCCTACAAATCATCTGGTCTCCCTGTTAAAGTTAATTATCCTTGTTAATTACTTCTGAATCCATAGATTGTGTCAAACTCATTGAACTTATTACTTTTTAATTCGTTCACGTGGGTATTGCTGCTTAGGACTGGAGAGACAGGAGCAGCCCTCTTGCTCCTCAGAAAGTTCTGCTTGGCTGGTTTCCAGCCTTGTGGTTGCCAGGATGGCGGGGAAGAAGTTAGAAAACCTCTTTCTATTTGCAAATCCCACATAAAATTCTGCCCGCAGCTGCTGAACACAGGTTCTGCGGCTGCACAGAGGCTCCTGAGATGCTCTTGAAGCAAGGGCTACTCCCAGATGGTGCAATTCAACCTGGTTTACTCTCCCCGCCATGAGCTCTTTAGTCATGAAAAGTAAGCTAGGCAAAAACCAAGGCAGGATCTGTCATCACATTGTGAATGGGAGGTATCTTCCTCAGATGAGCAACACTCCAACTGAAATCATATTTTCTCTGGGGGCGAGTGCTTATAGCCAGTTTTCCTACTTACCTTCTTCAGATGCTCTTACTTGTGTGGACGATGAAAGAACCACACAAAGCAGCTCAGTGGGTGCAATCTCACCACTCGGCTATGATATGAAGGTAGTATGGACACTCTGGAGTACAGAATGTCCAGACTCTTCCTCTGATTCTTTGCCTCCACATCCAGGCAGATTAGAGGGATGGAACCTGCAATCTTCTCTTTCATTCATTTCATCTAAGGCCCAGATGTAGCAGCTTGGCTCATCTTACATTGCACCTGCCTCAGCAAGTGGCCATCATCATGCAGAAACAGCACAGCAGACACAACCTGGTTATGCAGAAAAGTAAGAGGAAAAAAATAGACATTTTATGAAAGCCACTGCATACAAAGGCCAGAGTTCTGAAAGTAGGCAGGAGGCTCGCAGAACTCCTGGAGGGAGCAGAGTCATGCTTCGTTCACCAAGGCATCTGAAGTGTGTCATAAAGCTTCTTTAGAGATTGTTCTCCAAGTCAAGCATTTCAGAGATTCTCCCACTCAAAATTTACTAAACTTTATTGAATGTGCACAAGTTTATTCTTTTATTTACTAAATTTTTATACTGATTTATTTTTGTTTACTAAATAGTGCCAAATAAAATATAATGATATAAAAAAGCCCACTAATCACCCTTGCTGTAGTAGATTCAAGTTAATTCCCTGGGAATATTTCTTAGCACTGAACTGGAGCTTTCAGACTCAGAAGAAACAATATGAAAGCTGCTGAGAAGCTGAAGAGAACCTATTCTGAAGCTCACAGCCATCTGAGAATCACTGTTCTCAAGTACAGAAAACCCACCTTGCTTCAGCCTGCCTAAAGCTAAGGAGCATACTGTGAATTGTATGGTTCTCTTCACTCTCCCTGCCTGCTCAATCCATCTCTTAACAAGCATGATGCCAGGGCTTAAAAAAAGTGATAGCACTGAATTATCCCCACTCCTGAATGTCCCTCAGGAACACACAGATGTTTTCTATCTGAAAGAGTACTTTATTGCTATGTAGAAAAGCAACACATAGAACCACAGAGTGGTTTAGGTTGGAACAGACCTCAGAGATCATCCAGTCCCAATCCCCTGCCATAGGCAGGGACACCTCTCATCAGACCAGATTGTCCAGAACACTTCCAGGGATGGAGCAGCCACAGTGTCTCTGGGAACCTGTTCCAGTGCCTCAGTACCCTGAAGGGAAGAATTTGTTCCTATGATCTAATCTAAATCTGCTCTCTTTCATACTGAACCAATCCCTCTTGTCCTATCACTAGAGTCCCTCGTAACAAATCCCTCTCCAGCTTTCTGGCTATACACTGTGTTCTTCTTTCTGTCTGGTCAGTCATTGAAGGACTCTGACCCTACTTTGCGTGCTATGATGCTGATAACATCCTAAGACATATCTTACACACATTTCCCACCAGACACATCCATTTTTGAAGAAGCTGATGTGAAGCATGTGTAGTAAGTTTGTTGGGAAACAAGTAAACTTTTGAAATATTTAGTAAACTAGTTTAATTATTTTTTAAATAGATTAACTGAGAATCTGAAAGGGTTTCAAGGAAAGAGAAATGCCAAGGCAGAAGGGCAAATGGACAGAAAGGAGGGCTTTTCTTCTCCCATCACCCAGAACATATACATTCATGTTATCAAATCCTAAAAGAAGCGGAAAGAAAACCATTTTGATATTGAGAGATTGATTTAAAACCTGTTCTGGTGTCCTCAGATATAAGACATTTTCTCTGTGACTGCCTTCCTTTAGCAGAGTTACTAATGAGATCAGATACTACTTCACAGAAAAGGAACAGGCGCTGAATTGTGTGTCAGGGACAGCAGAGCTGCCATATTGATCCTGCTCCTGTTAAATCCAGTAAGAGTTTCACCATTGATTTCAGGGGGAGCAAGGTCTTCAAGTGCAGCAAGTGGCATTGCTTACAAGCAGAAAAGAAAGGCACAAAAGTTTTCACATACAAAGGCCAAGTATTAAGCTGGGAGGTCTCTCTACCCAAGGGTGCCGAGAGTTTTCATTGTACAACACTTTTGAACTTCAGGCAGCAGCTCTGGTCAGCTGGGGCCAACGTGCTCACAGTCCTTGGGTTCATCCAATCTTAGCTCCAAGGCAGATCTTTCTTGCTCGAGACTCCTCAGCTGTAGAAATTCATCCCGGAGGAGAGCCACTGGAACGTCTCAGTGACTGCCATCAGTGCCTGCTGCAAGACTCATTTATTTCAGCTGGCCTATTTTATCCTTCTCTTACTATTTGCTGTAAACCTTCTGCCTACTCAGTTTTTTTAACAACTTGGTCTATTTTCTTTTGCTCCATTTTCACTGCAGTTCACTTAGCTGGTTTTGTGGATTGAAGATTATTCTGTACTTTCTTCTGATTTAACTGAATACAGACATGCTTCAGTAGCTTACACTAGCATCAGTGCATAAATATTCCTGAAGTCCATGGCACAGATCAGCCAAAGGTAAAACACCAGATTATGTAAACCTTAACACAAAATCATTTTCATCTTTCAAAGTTGAAATTTTTTGTTCACCCTTTTTTCCCCACTCTTGTGTCCCATAAAAACCTCAAGATGTTGTCATTAGATGGCAGATTGATCACAAAACATCAATGATATTGCAAAAAGCGATTTGATAAACTTGCAGAAGAATATGGCACTGATGATATCATAAAAATGTTTGTGCTCACGTGAATAAAAGGTTATTCATGTGAAATGTTCAGCTTGTCTTTGGAAAAGGAGATTGTTGAAATTGCTCAGAGAAGTTACTGCCGTATGAGGTCTGAACATAGTACATGAATGGAATTTGAGCTCACCCCAGAGCTGAGAGAGGACAAGTTTAAGTGAAATCAAATACAGGAGCAGCAGTCACATATCATTCAGTTTTCCAAGCTGACAAATTAACAAAATTAAACTTTACAGAGAGAACTTATTCACTGTTTTGGTGGTTGAGATCACAACTGATGTATTTGCCTCTTTTGGCTCAAACAGGCAGCTGTGCCTTAGATGATAGGACAAGCATGGCAACCATTTTCCAGCTAAGCTTGCCTACCACCATGCCAGTACAAGTGTCTCTATAAATCTCTCCTGACAAACATTTTTTAATGAACTGAACTGGTGCAGTATAGTTTTGTGTCATCATTTGTTTCAAGCAGAACTCTGAAACCAATTTCTTGCTTTAAGAAGGTACATTATGTATAGGTCAACAAAAAAGCTGCTGTCAAACTTTGTGAAAGCCTAATTCTTTGTCAGTTAGACTCCATTTATCCTAAGAATAGAACACTAATCATTTCTGCCTGCAGAGACACTTGAGGATTTGGTTCTTAATGAAAATGAACTGGGAAAAAAAAGATCTGAATATCTGGCACTTTCTTCTATTGAGTTCTCTTAGGATTGGTTTTCCTTGTTTAGGTCTTGGCTTGGCTTTCAACGAAGTAAAACAAAGAAAAAAGAATTGTACCACATTAAAAACACAAAAAAAAGAGTATAAAAAGAGAATGATATAAACCCCTAGATTATAACATTTACAAACCTGTTACAATACACACAAAACCATTTTGAAAGGACAGGTTTGACGATTGGACCCAGCTCCCTCCAATTAAATACCCTTTCGACAACTGGCTATTCTTTACATGGGTTTTTTCTTTTGATCTTGTCCATCTGCAGCACAAAAGGGAAGTCTGGAAAACCAGGAGACCACTCTTAAGAGTAACTAGGGCAAGTGCTCTTATGATTGGTAACAAAAGCACTCTTTCAGGAGGTGTAGGCAAGGAGCATTAGTTCCTTGCTTAGAGGAGGCTTTCTCTTTTCATGGATGGCTACTTGTCCTAAAAGGACAAGAAGATGAGGGACACAAAGGGTTGTTCAAGCAGTCTGAACCGTAGTTGGTAAAAAGCTCAAAATTGTATAACACCCCTTGAGTTTCTAGGTCTTTGTCGCTTTGTGTTAATGGTCACATCTGAAAGGCAAGAACACTTCTTTCCCCTTTTGAGTGCAGAGAATCATAGAATCATAGAACGTATTGGGTTAGAAGGGACCTCCAATGTTCCTCTAATCCAGTCCTCCTACAACAAACAGGGCCATCTCGAACCAGAACAGATTGCCCAGAGCCCCATCCAGCCTGACCTGGAATGGCTCCAGGGATGGGGCCTCCTCCATCTCTCTGGGTAGCCTATTCCAGGGATCCACTGCCTGAAAATCCAAGAATTTTTCTTCAAGTCCAGCCTAAATCTACCTTTTTCCAGCTTAAAACCATTCTCCTGGATGTGCCAGGTCACATGTCAAAGCAACCTACAAGATGTGGAATTGTTGCGTAACTTTTCTACTGCTGACAAGTCCAAGTATTTGCTCCCTCTGACTCATTTTTCATACTGAGAAACGCAGAGGATGACTGCTCCTCACTCCTCCTTGACCCACTGTTATTTATCTTTCCAAGTTCCTAGAACTCTTTTAGGAACAAGGGCTATGTCCCTTGTTTAGCGCAATAGGGCCCAAACCTTTTCCCTATTATGATGCTATTGATGACATTCATTTCAGGGCAGATTTTATTTATTTATACATAATTACACTCTCTTTTTAATAAATACTGCTATTTATGCATAATAATAGTAAGGCTGACTTTTCTGTATCCGGTTAACTATTCATTCTCTGTTCTCCTAATCTAAAGTTTAGGGAAAACAGAGCACATAATACCTTTGTGTCTTCAGCTTACAAATGAGTCAATCCAGCCTTTTGAAATAATAATAAGTATTGCTAATAAGCCCGAACATATAAAATGCTTCCCCATCGAGGCACGGTTGGTTGCTGTACAATAAAAACATTATATAAAAAAGCCCTACAAGAGTATTTTAACAGACACCACCAGCTTCAAACAAAAAAGAACAAAATCCATATGCCAATCACATTTATGTTCTGAACCCATCAGACAGACAAATGGACAGAAGCTGGGAGTGCAAGACTGAACCTAAGTTCCCCTGAAGTATTTGGACACATTTTCACAGGGGAAAACACTTGCTGGTACCCTCCTGGGTGGTGCCTCTGTCTCTGGTGTGGAAAGGTCCTGTCAGGTGCAGCACATCCAGCACACTCTTTTGGGTCTAAGAGGACTGTGCAGTAGGCTCTCACAGCCGCAGATGCAGGGCTGTGAGCATCCCCACAGGGCACAGAAATCTTTAGGTTTCCAGACTTTTGATGAGTGAGCTGTCTCCTCTGCAAAATTAGGCTGGGATTGGAATGAGAGGGAACTTTTCTAGGCATTAGAGACAGAAGATATCTGTACAGCCCAGTAATATGATGAGGGAGTGGTAAGATAACTCACTCTTTCTGCCTAGTGCTGGGCAAAGGAAAACGGAGATTGAATGCAGTAGGGAACAAAAAAGAAGTCCAGCCAGCCTCAGAGTTGGAAGGTAAATGCTCATCAGACGGTTTAGCATCCTCAGTTTGAGGAGACTGACAGAGGTATGGTACTGCCTGCGCAGCCACAGCCACCAACTCACATGCCCTTTATGTGGCTGGTTTCAGTACTCCTTTTCACACCTAGAGCTGTGAGCTGAAGCTGCTGAACCACAGCTTATGGTTGAGGAGAAGCAAGATGATTTTGTCAAGAAAACAGCCTAAAATCTAAAGAAGTTTACGACAGAGATCCTGAAGTTGTAAGGTTATTGAGCACATAGATTTTTGTGAAGGGATAGGATGCAAAGAGAATCCATTCTTATAATCATACATGCAGTGAGAAGGTATGGCTTGGAAGTGATTAGCTGGTAGAAGATGAATCGCAACCATTACAAGGAGGTTTAATAATTCATGCTGGAGCTTAAATGTAATATTTGCACAAAGGAAGGCACTGGAGCTATAGTATGGTTAAGTTTCTCAATGTACTTCAAAAGCTTTCTGATGAGTTGGGTTGTTTCTATTGGATCCATAACTCTTTGGAAAGATCCCAGAAATGGGAATGACTTCTTTTGGAGTTTATCTTTATAATCACTATTTGCCTCATAACCATTACAATACATCAACAAATCTTATTGTCTCCCAGGATGTCCTGGTGACCAGACAGGGTTGTTTGGAGTATCTTTCTAATGCTGTTCCATAAGCAAAGAGCTGTCACACCAGGGGGGTTGCGGATTCTCCTTCTATGGAGATATTCAAGACCCGCCTGGATGTGTTCCTGTGTGACTTGCTCTAGGTGATCCTGCTGTGGCAGAGGGATTGGACTGATGATCTTTTGAGGTCCCTTATGATCCCTAATGATTCTATGATTCTTCCTGTTTTTCCTCAATAAGAAAACTTCCAAGAGCTGATACTGATGGTAAGGACTGGCCTTCGAGTGGCCGTAAATAAACACCTCGGAGAGCATCACTGTACCTTCCACAGCCAGAAGAGCTATCAGGAGTGTCCAGTATCCCAGAGACCTGACCATGCACTTACACAATTGGCCTGGATCTCTTAACATTTCCTACATAATTTTCTGTAAGCAAAAACTCATTTGCAGTTTGCGGAATAAAATAACACTCAAACCCACAAATAGATGGTTTCTAACCTTCCCATTAGCATACAGAGAATCTCACTGAAGAGTGTTGTTTGCTTATTACTCTTGTGGGGTTTTTTTAGGGGAGGCTGCAGTAACATCAAGCAGCTACTGCTAAGCCTTTTGCAGCTGATGTTGTAAACATAAGCATCACCACACACGTTTTATTGGGAAAGAGGAGGAAGGAATCTTACAAGGCTTAAGAAACAAAGTCCTAATTAAAGTGCACCTAAAATAATCATCGCAGATTTGGCTGGTGTTATTTCCATGGTGTTAAACACTGATAAAAGTAAAACAGCATCTACTCCAAGATAATTTGGGATGCTGGTTAGCACTGTAATAATCTGTGAGAGAGTCAGCATTATTATTTCTGCTGTGGTTTTGAAATATTAAGCAAAAGGTGTCATTTAGAGGGCAGGTCTTGTAACAAGACTGCAGCTTTTTTGTCCAAAAGGCACTCTGCAGTTTCTCAGTATTAGTGTCATTTTTCAGCAGCTGTGATCAGGAACAGCTATGCTGTGGGTGCTCAGCTCTTTCCAGGGTGTCCCTAAAATCTCTCCTGCCCTGCATCTGGTTTATGTGATGCAACCTGTCTTATCAGACTTTTATTAACCAGTGAATGCACATGGCATCTTGGTGGTGAAAGGTGGTTGGACCTTGCTGCATAATCATAGAAACATAGAATTATAGGATCATGGAATTATAAAATCATTGATTTATAGGATCATGGAATTTTAGAATCATTGATTTTTTAGAAGCATCAATTTATAGAATCACTGAGTTACAGAATCATTGATTTATACACTTACAGGATTATAGAATTATAGAATCACAGTTTAGGTTGGAAAAGACAGTTAAGATCATTTAAAGACCTGACTGAAGACCTTTACATTCAACCATCAGCAAGATGCAGAAACAGGTGCTGCCCTATGTTCAGTTCCCCCTGTAACTTGAAGCTCCTTTTGTTCATGCTCCCATGCTATGAGAATAGTTACAGCACTTTCCTTGGAATTTTGGCTTTTATTTTCTCATACAGATGTTGCTTGCCATGGACCTGTACAAGTCCTGCCATGGCTTATTCTGCTTTTGACAACAAGGCTGTATAATTCTAAGTTTAAAGTAAATTGTTTACTAAGAGAAAGGGGTTAAAACTGTTGTACACTAAGTCCTGTCCTCAGAGAGGCAGCTGAACAAAAACAAGAGGCTGAGAAACACCGGGTTCATTGAGTTTTGCTTTCCCTGTGCCTATGCTCAGACTATTCAGCTACTTTATTTCCTTCTCTTTGTTTCTCTCTTCATTCCCATTTTTATCCCACAGATTTAGCTCACGCTTCCCTAACTCAAAAAAAGTTGTGGGTTGTTTTTTAAATATATATTTTCTCAGAACAAGCATGGGATGAGAACAGGGATGAGCTAAGGATTTATTCTAAAAAAAAATAAAGAAGAGAAAATAACTCGG
>VZRI01011738.1:330311-343951 GCA_013397515.1 Upupa epops | reverse complement strand
GGGATAAAAAAAAAAAAAGAAAGTAATGCTTGTCCTGAGCTGGCTGAGTTTTTGGGAAACGAAGGAAGAAAAATTGCAAAATTTCTTGTGCTTCTCAGAGAAGCTCAAGTGGCTGCATCCCGAGTTTTCTCCTGATGCTGGAATTGCTTTTGTCAGGAGGAGGAGTGAGATCTGGAAAAACTTGACTCAAAATGGACAAGGACAGCTTGAGGTACGTGCAGGGTAGACAGGACAGGTCATATTAATTCATGCCTCCAACCTGGCTGAAACCAGCTGTTCTCTCATGTGGTTTTGTTTCACTGATTATTTTCTAACTTCCTAAAACCTTGCAGGGTTGGTTGGTTGTGGGGGGATGATGCTAAGAGAGGGATTGTGGCTCAAGGTGAGCAGGAAAAAGGAGCAGCAGGTGCCTTGTTGCTAGTCTTTCTCATGAAAAGTTGGGCTGCATGTGCTCAGCTTCTGTTTCAAACCAAAAAGATATATATATATATATTAATCTTGTTAAAATGCATCCAGCCAATGGCTTCCCTTTCCCAAACATTACTCGATATTATTACCAAATGCCTTAGACTTTACATTCCTGACAAACAGGAAATATATGCTGCACTAATAGGATGTCAATCAGAAAGATAACACCAATTTTGTGGTTTCTAAATCATCCCCACCACCTGCTGAGCCTTTGATCATCCCAAACAATTAATCTAAGAGATACATGATTAAGAAATAAATACTTCCCAGTGAACCTGTGAGCTACAGCACACATTAGCAAGCTCTGATCTTGCTTTCAGCGATCACGAATCAGTTGTATACAGAAAGGAAGAAAGGAAAGGTGCAAATAGAGTCTGATGGTCAACAGTTATCTCAATAGCTCTACATTAAAACACATCCCTGCATTTTAACTCATGTGGTGAACCAGTATGGTTTAGGGATATACTTTTTCTATTGCTTTTCCAGAAACTGGTGTTTTACAGCTGTATTTATTAAGTTAAGTGGAAATGTGAGGTTTAAATTTTGGGATTGAAATGAACAATTGTAGCCATGGCATCAGAAAGGGTTATTTTAGCATTGCCCAAACTCCTCAATGTTGTCACCTACATGCTTTTGTAATAAAATTTCCATGGACTGGATTTATACCTGTTGTCTGATGAAGACCATCTCTAGATTAAGGGAAAAGACATGTTTTTTTCTAATAGTAAAAAGAACAAAAAAAGGAATGAAAAGAACGAAAAGAAAAACCCAAATAAATACAAGAAAAAAAAAATCAACAGAAAAGTCTGAAAGAAACCCCAAAACCTATGTAAGTTTATGCAAAAGATTCTGGCACTTCCATGCTGTCACCTGGGGCAGGGAGGTGGAGACCAAGGACTGGGGGCAATCAAGCCTTGATTGCAGCAGTGGGGGAACAAACGAGGCTGCTGAAAGCTCAGAGGAAAGGACCCCTGAGGACTCATCTGTGCTGAAGGTACTGAGTGTGTACTGGGCAGCATCAGCTGCCACCAGCTCCCAGCAAGGGCACAGGCTGCCTGCACACAGTTTCCCCCTCCCTACTCTCCTCTGCAAGCTGCAGTGCTGGGTCGGAGCTTCATGTCACTTTCAGACATTTCCCACTCAGGGGATGCAGAGCTTGGGATGAATTTTCCCTGCAATGGATCCACAGAGCAGCAGGGAGAAGCTCTGACTGTCGCTTTGGGTAACCACTCAAAAACCTCCCTGCTGGCCAAAGCCCATGCAGAGCTCTGGAGTGAGAGAGAATAAACAGCCAGTCCTTTAGAATGAACTCTCTTGTTTTCTTTTTTCCATCTGATTTGGAAATACTGTGAGCAGAGAATGTGTTAAGGTGCCCTGAATGCCTTAAGTTGCACCAGCCCAGACTGTTCAGTTTTAGTCCCTGCTATATAAAACACATGTGAGCAGGCTGGAGAGGGTCCAGAGAAGGGCCATGAGGGTGATCAAAGGGCAAGAAGACCTGTTGTATGAAGAAAGGGTGAAAGAGCTGGGTGTGTTCAGCCTTCGGAAGAGAAGGCTTAGGGGAGACCTTATCCCATGTACCACTACATTATGGCTGGCTACCAAGAAGATGGAGACTCCCTTTTCAAAAGGAATCTGATAGAAAAGACCAGGGTAACAGATACAAGCTGCTACTGAGGAGCTTCTGATTGGACTCCAGAGGAAAGGTCATCACCATGAGAGCAATTAGACACTGGAATGGTCTTTCCAGGAAAGTGATGTATTCCACAGCGATGGACAGCTTTAAGGCTCAGCTTGACAGGGTCCTGGGGCACCTCATACAAACTGTATTTCTTTAGCTTAAAGGCTTGGGTTTGATGAACCTTTGTGTCCTCTTCAAGCTAGTCTACTGTGATACTGTGACATGGAGAAGAGGCACATCACCATCTCAGGAAACCATTGTCTAGACAATTGTAATTTGTGGAGCCTTTTCCCTCCAAAATCAGCTCCCAGAGCATCCTAACACACAATGTGACTGAAGGTTACACTGGTGAATGCACTGGGACACAGAGTTGGCCTTTGTTCAAATCAGTTAGGCAGCAGATACCTACTCAAGTGTAGTTGAGGATGTGAAACTTCCTTACTCTTCAGCAATATTTTAACAGGAATCACAGAATCATTAGGGAACAGAAGGGACATCAAAAGATCATCTAGTCCAACCCCCCCTGCAGGATCATCTAGACCAAGTAGAACAGGAACAGATCCGGGCACGTCTTGAATGTCTCCACTATCAGCGCTGAACTCGGTCCTTCATCTTAATGCTGAGAGCTAACAAGGAGTCTCTCAGCTTTTATTGACACGGAGGGGGACTTTAATGCTGAGCAGCTTGCAGCACTGGACTCTGAGAAGGAAGGAACATGCAGCTCACCGGATGGCTGTTTCAGTGATGCCAGATCACAGGAAACATTTCATGCAGGCTCTTTACAATTCATACTTAATCATAACAGCATCCTTTTTCCTGGCTTTTTGTACAGTGGTAAACCAGCCAGCTTGTTAAAATACATGTAAGATTTTCAGGGAATCAGGACCTGGTGGTGTGAGGCCATTTACAACTCATGGTGGAAGACAGCATGCTGTGGCTATAAACACACAGCGTTTTGCACGCAGCTCCTTCAGTACCTGCTCACGAATTAATGTGGTCATGCATCTGGAATGCTGGAAGTACATGAAGGCAAAAGTGAATTTCAGGCTGCTGCAGAGCCTCCAGCTGTCTCTGAAGGTTTTGGGCTCCTTATAAACCCACTCTTGAGAGAATATTATTTCCAGTTCATGAAAAACTTATATGCTTAGTCCTTCCTCACATTGCTGGGTGCTAAATCTGCATTAAACACAGAAAAAAGTTAGTCAATGTTTTGCGTAACAGAATATGAAGATTTTCCTGCCTTTGACTAACTCTGATGATTCTTTTTTTCCTTGCATCTTTCAAAGATCATTAAAACAATGCACATCCAGGTTAATGAACTCAGTTGCAGTAGCTCAGAAGAACAAAATTATTGCTGCTTTCTCTGTATCAGAAATTTTATTGGGTGTCATTGCTTTTGGGAAACTCATTTCTTTTTTACAAACTTTGATGTCTGTGCTGCTTTCATTAGAGAACAAATTTGTCTCTCATTTAGAGAGAGAAATCCATAGTTAGGGATATTTGATATGCATAGGGTATTTCATGTGGTGGAAGCTCTGCACATATTTAGTAGGTAAAAATCAGTTCTTGTATGTTTGGGAGAACCACTGAAAGGCTCAAGCACTTTCTCCGTAGAGCTAGAGTGAGGAAAGGTACAGATTCCTTAACAGAATGCAAAGAACTTGGTACAAAACATTTACCAATGCACATCTAATGCTGCAATGCGCTTTCACCACGACTCAGTTGTATTGACTTTCTGTTGAAAGGCTTTTAACACAAAATGTAAGTGATAAATGAAATGCATTGCAAATAAACAATTGTTGAAAATATAAAGGTGGNGTTTTAACTCTAACTAGACAGTTTCAACCACCACTTATTTCCCTGTGCCTTTATTTGATAACTAGAACCCAGTAGAGCAGCATATGGACGTGCAGGAACTGAAATAGTTTGTCTTCATTATCTGGTAGACCTGTGCAAGCCTAAAGCCCTCAAGAAAAACCACAAGACTGTACAAACTGGCAACTGTGGGTTTGTCTGTTCTCTATTGATTCTATTTCTGGAAAAAAAACCCCATCAACCAATGTGTGAATCATGTGACTACTGAACTGAGCAAGTACCCACCAGCAGATAAAGCTGCTCTGAGACCTTTTGTAGCCTGGTTTTGGTTACTACCTCAAAACCTTTTTCTGTTTGTTTCTGCTTTAATCTTTTTACTTTGAGGCTGGAGGGTGGAAAATAGCCCATTGAGATTCCTAAGAAGGTTTCAGAAAATGTAAATGCAATTTCTTGAACTGTAATCAGAATTTACCATTGTACCATTTTATTTAAATCTATATGAAATTTAATTTGCTGTGTGGTACAAAGCATTCGTGTTCCTCTATAAGCTTGTTCTTGTTGAACAAGCGACAATCATATTGTGTGATTTACGCACCGATAAAGGAATAGAATTATGAAGTTAATTTTCATAAGGTCTTTGAAACATTTTAAGGCAATTTCTGCAGAAATTATTCCAATTACAGGCTTTGAATTCCACAGTGCCACACTCGAATTTGTAAATGTTTTATTTATTACGACGTGGTTATTTGCACTCAAAAATGAAATTCTGTTCATGTCATCTGCTCTGCTATTATGTCACAGCGGATCCAGAATGACAACTTTGAGTGCAACAAAGTTCTTCCAATAAACAAATATCAAAAAATTATTGCCAACGGGAATTGTATAACAACAGATCCCTTAATCCAATCTATACAGCTCCCACTGAAGGCTTTTTATGTGTGTGACACAAATCCCTGCCTGCTTATTCAAAACTCTTTCTTGAATCCACCATCTACTACCTCCTGCCCTCATTATTCTTGATTCAGCTCTCCTACACTTCTAGAAATCTCATTTGCACCTCAGTCTGCAACACCCTGTTCACTCTTTTCTGCTTATTTCATCCTTTTCTGTAGCTTTAACCCGAATTGTTACCTTTCCAGTGAAAATGCTGTTGTTCTGATCTTTTCCAAGAACTTGAGCCACTAATTGCAGTCTCAGTGTCCTCTTCCTCAGGTAATACTGCCAAGTACACAAATATTAAAATAATATGAAAGTTAATTTTCAGCTTAACTTCCTCCCACTACCCCTACAAATTCTCACACTTCTCTCACAAAAGTTTCTGACAACCCCACTAGCTTAAGCTCTGCTCTGCTTCAGGCCACCAGAAGCTTTCGACACCTGTTGGATTCCTTTCAGGTTTCATGACTGCTTCTTCTCACTCAGGCAAAATCAGCTTTCATAGCTGTTTTTCTCCACCTCACTGCCTGTCAGTACCACCATGGTTCCAGTGCTCCCTCCTTCCGCAGGGTGGGCACTCACTGAAATTTGCGAGAGGAAATAGCCTCTATCATCTTCTCTGTATTCTTCTAATATTGTTCCTTTTCCACAGACAAAATGCTCCGTGTTTCAGCATCTTAATCAGTCAAATTATTAATTAGCTCTGAAAAGAACATGATGAAAATCCAGATCGGCAAACATACAATTCCCATCTGTGGTGGAAATCAGTGATGCTAAAATGTCTGTTTTGGGGGCACCTGGAAATAGGACAATTAACAGATGTAAAATATCCACAGATCTCTAGGAAATTTCTCCACACAAGTTTTAGTCTTTACCAGAATTCCTCAAAATCCTGTGTCTTATACCTCTGATTCTGCTCGAAGGGTGGTTCAGGGCTCGTAACAGACGATCAGACAAAAGACAAAATCCACTCATGCACAGGAGATAGAACGGAGGAAAATAATATAGAAAGACAAAGGCTGTGCTGCCAATTTACATGAGCTTTAAACACCCCTGATTCTGCTACTCAGTTATAAGAAAAATATTTTTACCTCTAAAACTTCTCTCTCACATGTACTGTCCTTAAGGCTGTCACTCAGCAGAAGGAAACACATATGTCTCAAGAGTACTTTTGTGCTTTTCACAATTTTATCAAGGGAAAATATGTTGCACGTTCTCCTGACTTTCCCAGATTTTCAAATGCAGTTTATTCTAGTTTCTTACAAACTTTCAAAGTTCTCTGTTTTTCCGACGACAATATAATCACTTTCATAAATGAAGGGATGAGGAGGGGGGTGGGAAAAAAAAAACAACCCAGCAGAAACGGTTGATTGATAGAATAACAGGATTATAGATGGATGTATGAAATGTGTGACTTGTCAGGGTATATATCGGTGTGTGTTTCTGTACTCTAGAAATGTATAAAGATAGTAGAACCACCTACAATTCCACTGCTGTACAATTTCTTTGGCAATAGCGAAAGGAGAGGAGCATTTCAGCTCATTTAAATTAATTCCTAGGTGCTTCTAGCTAGCTGATGGTTATTATCACAGAAGTTAGAACAAGTTCACAATCCAATAGAAAAGATGACAACCCTCTACTTCACAACCCATCTCCAAAATGAATGCTCTTGCAAAAATACAAACTTATTTCACAATGCTGTGCTGAACATTTAATTTCCGCAGAGCCCATGCTGGGTTCTTCTGAAGTTATATAGCCTGGTGGACATCTCAGCATATTCCCAGCATTTTTCTTTTCTTTCCTGCTAATTGCTAGTTTTGCTTCTGAGTTCCCTTTCTGGGTGTAAAAAGATGATAAGGCTAAAGCCAACGCAGAAATGTTAAGTTCTGTACAGAATGGATAAAATACCCATTTTTATTGTAGAAGTAAGTTCTACAATTCAAGGTTTTTTTCTATTAATCAGTTCCCTAACTCTGTTTAACACTGCAGTAGATCCTGGGCAGTCATTGATTTGAAACGTATCACAAATTTTTGCTTTTTAAAATAATTTTACTCTAGGAGGAACCAATGAGAACTATGGCCATGCAGTAGTTGAACAGTGCAGACCAAGGTAACAGAGGAAACTAGCACTGGAACTACAAGCATAGAATTGCTTTTGATGTTAGAGTAGACCAAAAGTGTTAACACTGATAAGACAGGGAATGTGGAAAGAGCTGGGTCTCAGGCAAAGCAGGCTTGTGTCCTCTGGAAAGGAGAAAAACAAGATATTGCTTCCACAGAGGAGGGTGCCAAGGGGTCTCTTCCTTCCTTTCCTGCAGAAAACTAGATAATTCTGATTATCATTTAGGCTTGTCAGGAAATGAGTTGAAGGATGTTTGCTGGTCTTTCCTTTTTTTTTTTTTTCCATAATAAGAGTCACTGTGGAGTGACAACAACCTTTCTGCTTTGCAGGGTGTCTAGGACAAGGCAACTCCACAGCTCCTAACGTCAAACTACTTCAAATTAGAGATAAATATGAAAGCATCACATGAAGATAAACAAAAAGTAAAAGAGAAAAGAGTAACCAGCTGTATTTCTGGTAGATGGACAGAATCAAGAATGAGATTTATTGCTGTGACTAAGCAGCCACTGTGTGAGGTGTCTGTGTTGCAAAACAAAATGCAACGAGAGATCTGAAATCCAGCCTCATCTTCCACAGGTTGTTTTATACATTAATTGTATTCTGCAGTGCATTTACCTTAAAGATACTGAGCCTTCTGACTTGAATTGCAGGAGCGGGTTCCACCCTTTGAACAGACATCAATCAGCCGATCTGTGTAATTGTCAGAACACTGCACGTGAGTGAGACATGCGCTTGTGCATAAAAAGTGCACCTGAAATTCCATCTCTTCTATGCATGGGGACTACGCAGAAAGATTCCAGTACATCTGTAGATCAATCAGTTCATAGCTGGCTGTACTATTTAGGTACTGGGCATTTGTTTAGGGTTTAGGTTTGGGTTGGAAGGAACCTCAGAGATCATCTAATTCCACGCTCCTGCCATGAGCAGGGACACCTCTCCTTACAAGTTGTGCTACTCAGGGGAGCTCCACATCACCTGTTCACACTAGCTGAGATGCCCGTCCAAGCACTTTCCAAGTAAATTGGGTATGTCTGTCACGTAAATCAGAGAGAGAGCTCAGCATCTCAGCGTGGCACTTTGGGGGATCATTGCTTAGGCTATAATCACATTTTGCAATGAAGAAAAAAAGAATAAAACAATATAGAGAACAGTTTTTAATCTGCTTTTTTTTTAAAAAAAGAGGGGATCTGGAGCCCACTTTGGCTCCTGTGCTACAGCAGAGCTATGTGGCAAGCCTCAGGCTTTTCTCCTGCTTCAGCTATCCGGCTGATGTGATTTGTAAACTTAGGCACAATCAGTAGGATGATGACTGCTGAGTCTTATTTTAGATGGACAGTTTTCATGTTCAACATGTTTTTAAATGAAAGCAATTTTTAATCAGTCCCTTAAAAATAGTACTGCAGAGTATTGGCATCTGTCGTGTATTATGAGAATATATTTGTCAAGCATGCAAAATAACAAATGTTTTCAAGTATTTGACTCTCTACAGTCAAATCGCAGACCTTTTCAAGCGGCTGTCCGAAGGTTTGGTGGCAGGAGGTCTGCATCACTGTGTCATTATAGATTTAAATTCTTTGCACAGTTGAAAACCTTGTCAAGGCACTTTGAGGGGGATGAAAACGTGTTATTTTGGTTCATGGTGAGGGAATTTGGACTGCACTGAAACCCTGAGTATCTTCACTATGATATCTAAATACCCAGAGTAACCTGGTGCTGAACTTGGGGCTATGGCCACTGTTCTGTGAAGCGTAAAGAAAGCTTAGATCATTTTAATAACGATATCTACAAGCCAGATCAGCATAATGCTGCATCAAAGTGGTTGGATTACCTCAGTACAGTATCAGAGAGCTTATTGAAAGCTTGAGCCCAAGCACACCAGCAGTGACAGAAGTTGCTATGCTTTAAATGAATTCAAAGTTCAATTCCAGATTCCCTTTACCCCAATATTTGTAAAACATTTGTTGTGATACACCAGAAAAAAAGACCCTGTAGTGATGTGAGAATGGCAGCAATGCAAAGCTCTAGTAGTCACAGGAGTTAAGCAGAATGTTCTTCAGATGTGACATGTTCCAGAAAGTACAAAGTGAGGGATAAGAAACAGAAAGACTATGAGATAGTCCTTTTATTCTCCTCCACTCCCCCACCTCCACCTCTCTGCCTTTCTGTTGCCAGCTTTATATGTCTGTAAAGCCTCAAAGTAGGAGGAACAGGGGAGTGAAGAAGAAATATTTATGTCAGAGATGTAATACTTGGAGGAATTCTGCGCCTAATAAGATCATCGTGTTTTTGTTGAGCTCATGAACGAGGGCAGTAGAACAACAACAGCAGTCCGAGGTTAGAAAAACCCAGACACGATCATATTCAACCAGCAGCAGAGAGGGAAAACAACAGCTGGCATAAGCCATCATCATATGTCTTGATCTTTGCCAGAGACAGGTGGCCAAAGCGACTCCACACCCTTCTCTCCATACGATGCTTCGGAGCCGGACACACAAGTATCTGGTCCTGGAATGCTGCTTTAATATGCAGTTTCTCAGATCTTTCTGTTTTATTTTTGGAAGTGCACAATTCCCACACTGCTGAAGCCTCTCTGGCTTGGAGTGAGATTCTAAGATGTTAGGGATGGGATGCTCTCCACCTTCAGTGGGAGGGTGTCTCCTAGCAGCTGGCCGTAGAGCAACGTGGATGTCTTCATGCAGTCTGCTCACTTTATCAGCCACTGACTGCAGCTGCTGCTGAAGGGGAGGGAGCACAGGATTGTGCTTGGAGACAAATGTGGTCTGAGTGGATGGGGTGGGTGAAAGCCTTAGGATTCCTCCCCACAACAGCTCTATTTGTGTCTGTCACCATCCAACCTTTCTGTAGGTCATGCTGGTATCTACCCCCCCTGCTTAGTGAAGTGGACACACACATCTGTGCAACCCTTAAGAAAAATCACCAGCGTCTTCTAACAAGTCCCATGAGGAACACATCTAGCCTCTACTTTCACAGACTCTGTCCTTCCACTCTGCTGCTTTCACATTCAGAGGCTGAATCACTAGCATTGACAGGAGCACTATGGGTGATGGAGGAAAAACACACACTTATGTTTTCCAGAACTCAACCCCAAAACCCACTGTAAAACATCGTCCCAGTGAATTAGGATCAACTGTTCTCCAAACACCACGAAAAGACAGGCTGTCCTGTATGTACTGCCCAGAGGTAGTTCTCCACCGGCTTGTGCAGGCATGTATGGTGTCACCCAACAGGAATCACTGTGATTTACAAATGAGGAACAGTGAATTTTGGAAACTATCATTGTGGTTATTGGGCAACATCGTCTAGCCTATAACTCAAACCTTGACACTTACTGACTTTAATAAGGTTGTGTAATCCACTAAGACAAGAAGAAAAACCCTGCTGCAGACCCATTGTTCACACGTGAACAGCAAATGGCAGGCGGGTGCCCAAGAGAACATTCAGACTTGATGCCTGCAGAGAGCATTTTCTACCCTCATGCAGACTAAAAACACTAGGGTAAAAATCCTGGCTTGCTGAAGCAAGAAGTCATTTTAACACTGACGACAGTGGGACCAGGTCGTGCTCACAAATTGTTTAATAAAGGTCAAAGAAACAGGATATGAGCACAGAAAATGTTTCAGTCGGAGGGGGGAAGCAATCCAGTCTGCTTTCTTCACTTGGCTTTGGTAAAGTTGTCTTCCCTTGTGCTTGACAAAGAAAAAAAGCAAATAATGTAAGAGAAATAATATGTTTAAAACCATTAAATTTAATTCATGCCTTTAAGAGGCATGGTTTGGATAAAAAGTTCTCGGCTGCTCTAACACAGACCTAGTCTGTGGTTCCTTGCTCCCAATGCTTCCAATCAAATATTGTTCTTATTAAAACGTATGTGTCTACTTACTGCAGTGCTAAAATACTTTTTAAGATGAGCATCCGGTGCTTGAAACAAACTGTGCTAATGTTTTCTAAATATTAAGAGATGCACGGATGGATATATAGGAAATTCAGTAAATCTTTCAGGGTGGGTTGTCATCGAATTATAGAATCACAGAATGTATTGGGTTGGAAGGGACTTCCAAAGGGCTTCTAGTCCAACTCCCCTACAACAAGCAGGGATATCTCTAACTAGAACTGATTGCCCAGAGCCCATCCAGCCTGACCTGGAAAGTCTCCAGTGATGGGGCCTCTACCACCTCTCTGGGCTGCCTGTTCCAAAGATCCTCCACCTTCAGGTTCAACAACTTTTTCCTCATGTCTGGCCTCAATCTGCCCTTTTCCAGATCAAAACCACTCCTTTTTGTCTTATTGCTCCCTACCCTAGCAAACAGTTATTCCCCAGCCTTCAGAAAGGCTGTTTTCAGGGGCTAGAAGGTCACTACAGGGTCCCCCTGCAGCCTTCTCCTCTTTAGGCTGGACAAACCCCCTCAGTTTATCCTCATAACAGAGGTGCTCCAGCCCTCTGATCATCCTTCTGGTCTCCTCTGGACACACTGCAACAGGTCCTCATCCTTCTTGTGTTGGAGGGTCCAGAACTGGATGCAACCCTTCCAGGTGAGGTCTCACCAGGGCAGAGTAGAGGGTCAGAAAGTCAAGAGGTCATTTCTGTTTTCCTATTTCTATAGGCACAACAAATACACACAACCAAGATGAACAAAATGACAAATAGAATTTGGATATACTGAAAGTACTCACTAGTTCACTTGCCAGACCACACTGTTAGAAGTCAGCACTGTATTTTCAAGTGGTGTTGTAATGGTTTCTAGTCATCAGAATTTATTATATTCTCAAAACAAGAGAACAGCCATAAAAAATAAGGTTCTGCTATCAAAAGAATTAAAAAAGGGGTTCTCTCCAGGTTTATAGTATTCGTATTTTAAAAGTCTATCAGGGGTTTCAGTACTTCTGAAAGTAAACTCCCCCATGACTCATGACACAGGCGAGATCACAGAGATAAAAGCAATTACCCATGGTCTGAAAAATTATCAGCAACATATTCTTGGTGGATGAGATAATTTGATAGCTGAGTTGCATATGGAGAACATCTTATTGTGTGCTTGCTTGAGAGAGCTGGACATGACCCAACTCTTGGAGAAGATACGCAGCTGAGTTAGTGCTGTGTTCAGCTGGATGTGGTCAGCCATGCTGGTGGCAAAATGTCCAAACTAGTTCTGGATTCTACACAGAGGAGCCAGTGATTCTTTCTGTAACCCCATAAGTAGACGCACCAACCTCCAATTCTTGTGCAGAGCAGACAGGGATGTTTTTATAAGATCTCTAACAGCACTCAGTGTTCAATTGTGTGTTGATATATGAATCTCCAAACAGAGAAAGCATAACTCTAGAAAAGGTCAAAGCCAAGCACCGCTTAGATAAAACCAAATCTTACTTGTTTGTGACACATTATAGTCTCATTCACACTAGTCCCATAAAGCTAAGTACACACGTGAGAAAAAGAAAACAACAGATATGCAGGAGAAAATGTGAAACTTCCCTTGGGCATACTAAAAGTCCAAAGTACGTGATGCCAGTTATGGATTCAACCTGTGAATTGCCACAAGGAAGGTGTAGAAAGTGACTACATCTGCCCTCCTACCCTTCCAGAAGACCCCAGCCATCCTCCATCTGTATCTCTACTGAAACTATAAGCTCTTCTGCTCCAGTGTTAACTCTCTGTTTCTGCAGAGACAACACAGACAAAAAACTTAGCAAGGAGTAAGCCAAGACCCTCAGACTAAAAACCTCAGTGTGCACAATGTTAATTTATGGTTAATTCCACTAAGCATTTTCCAATCCCACAACACTGCACCAGTAGCCAAGACTAACTTCACTTTGTTAGGAATGCCCACTGGAGACATCTGTAATTTCTCAAGGCAGTTGGAGCTCAACAGAGAGAGAGTACTTGTTTCAGATTGTTTTTGGTGGAAGACAGAGATGTTAGGTTTGGGTTACTGCTAACAGCAGTAGGAATGAGGGCTGTACAGCAGTGATTTTAGTTATGGCTAGAGCCGTGGTTTAATTTGTATAAAAGACTTGTAGTACTTTGAGGAGGATGCAGTGTAAGGGCAACGGGGTAAGACCTCGGCAGATAGAGTCTTAGGGTATTCAGTCTTTTGGAAAGACGGAGACAGACCCATTTTGTTGCTTCAGATGTAGTAGTCTTTTCTTGATCTAGGTTGAATTCTGTTTTCCTTTACACTGGGTAAACCTCACTCTATCAAAGCAAAATAAACTTCAACCATATAAAACCGAGGTGACTTTAGACACGCTAGTTTGTTACAAGGAACAAAGTAAGAAAGAGTAGTCCTTGAAAAACAGGCAGCAATGTAGAAATCCATACTTTCAACCACTTGACAAAGAACTAAACCGAGTATTTCACCATGTTTTGCAAAGTAGAGGTGTCAAAATACATCCTTCAGATTCTAAAACCTCCACCCCTGTCTTCTCAGAAGGCTTTTTGTTGGATTCTGCTACCATAGAATCATAAAATTATAGAAGCATTCAGGTTGGAAGACGTCCTTGAGATCAAGTCCAACCATTAACCTTACTCTGGGGACTTACCTGTTGGAGAGCAATGTAGGAGAAAGGGATCTGGGGCTCCTAGTGGACATCAGGATGACT
>VZRI01011738.1:275751-330076 GCA_013397515.1 Upupa epops | reverse complement strand
CCACTAGACCATATCTCTAAGCACTACATCTATATGACCTTTAAATAAGTCAAATCTCCTCCCTGGGAAGCCTGTTCCAGTTTCTGAAAGGGTTTCCAGTGAAAAATAGATAGTCCTTGACATCCAAATAAAGAGGCAAATACTCTCAGACTAAGTAATTTATTTTCTAATCACATCAAGAGCAAAGGTATTAGGTGAGCTGATAAAGAAGTATTACCAGGTGCTGTTGGTGCACCCTCAGTTTGCATGATTCTGCATATTCAGGCTTAACCCTGAGCCAAGCAGAAGCAGTATAGTAGTTTCATTATTGAAAATATTATTTGATGAAGAAAGTAAATGAAAAGAATTTAGGATAGTTATAATGTTTAATTTACTCCTACCATTTTAATGGGATAGTAGTAAGTTAGTTACCTTTAAAAGGAGGGGAATTAAGTGCAACACTTCCATATTTCATGAGTTTAAAAACAAAAGGAAGTAATTTTGCAAGACTATGCAAAACCATGTAGCCATGATAGAGCAGTGGAAGATCTTTAGATAGAAGAAGGAAGGGGAGGAAAAATTAGCCAACAATAATATTATGATTAATGAAAGAGTAACTGGGAAAATTAATTTTCTTCCCCTCCTACTCTCCATATTGAGTTTGCAGCCTGTGCCACTTTTCCACGCATTTACGTTCTTCTTAATAGAGTTGTTACCTGACTCACTTTAGAAATGAGTTAATGAAGGATTGAACAGCTCAGGACACTCAGATATACCACACCCACTCCTTTAAATATTACTTAAATATTATTTCTTTAAAAAAAAATATAATTGAATGATTAGCCTTTCAAATATCAATGGATCTTTCTGTATGGTGTTGTTAATTTAAGAACTAAATTTAGGCTACAATTGAATGTCAATATTTAGAATGTTTCTTCATTTTGATTGTTAAGTACTGCATTAATGAATAAATAACCTTTTAGTTTTGCTTTTTCTTCCTTTTCTCTATGTCTTTCTAGGTACAGCTCACAATGGCCCACACATTGGTCCTCTTGTAGTATAATCAATCCTGCTTCAGGTGACAGAGCTCAGCCAGCAAACAAAAGGGAAGAAAAATTATTAGAATTTGCCTGATACAGTCAGTCACCTGGATAAAAAAATGGCAAAGTGAACAGAGAGGCCTCAGGATGGAACAGTCAATACTTTGAACTCAAGTATGAATAAACTTTCCCACAGTGAAATACTCTGCAGAAAGAGATTCTTAGAGATCCAATATTAAAGTTGTTGTTATATTATAATTTCATATGGTCTAATCTAGTGACTCCATGTTCTTGTACATAGTTTATCAGCATATACGTACAGACACATAGACATACATATGCAGTGTTGTACAGTGAGGCCTCCTTTTAAGTGCTCTGTTCAGTTTTGGGCACTTCGATACAAGAAGGACATTGCAGGGCTGGAGTGGATCCAAAGAACAGCAATGAAGCTGGTGAAGAGCCTGGAGGACAGGTCTGGTACTAACTGGATTAGAGAACTGGGATTGTTTAGTCTGAAGAAAAGAAGGTTGAGGGGAGATCTTATTGCTGTCTATGACTAACTGAAAGGAGGATGTGAAGAGGGGGGTGTTGGTCTCTTCTCCCAAATCACCAGCAGTAGGGCAAGAGGAAACAGCCTCAAGTTGTGCCAGGGGAAGTTTAGATTGGACATCAGGAAAAATTTCTTCCCTGACCAAATGTTCAGGGGTTGGAATGGGGTGCCCAGGGAGGGGAGAATCACTGTTTCTGGAGATGTTTAAAAAATGGGTAGATGTGGCACTAGGGAACAGGGTTTAGTACGCACAATGGGGTCAGGTTGCTGGTTGGACTTGGTGATTTGTAGGTCTCTTCCAATCTTAATGATTCTGTGAGTCTATGATATACAACACAAACATATGTCTGTGAACTCTTTGCATTCCAGAGTATATGCATTAAAGACCTGGAAATTAAAATTACAGAATCATAGAGTGTTAGGGATTGGAAGGGACATGGAAAGATCATCCAGTCCAATCCCCCTGCCACAGCAGGATGACCTAGAGCAAGTCACACAGGAAGACAACCAGGTGTGTCTTAAATCCCTAGATCCACTCCAGGTGGGTTTTAAACATGTCCAGGGAAGGACACTCCAGTACCTCCCTGGGCATCCCCTTCCAGGGCTGTCACCCTTACTGGTAAAAAGGTTCTTCTCAGTTTGATGTGGATACTCCTCTGTTCCAGCTGACATTCAGTACCCCTTGTGCTATCATTGGATGCCACTGAGCAGAGCCTGACTCCCTCCTCCTGTCACCCACCCTGTCCACATTGATCAGCATGAATGAGGTCACGCCTCAGTCTCCTTTTTTCCAAGCTAAAGAGACCCAACCCCTTCAGCCTTTCCTTGTAGAGTAAATATAGGCTATAACAATTTATCACAGATATAAACCTGTTCCAATGCTGCTAGTTTGGATATAATTTCTTACGGACAGGTAAGGAGCAGCTATGGCATAGGTGCATGTAGACTCCATGTGCAAATGAAACTGACCTTGATGGGGCCTGCTCAAGACCTCCCTGAAACTTCAGGCACTGTAGGCACAAGAAAACAAGTTTGAACTGAACACACAATGATTTTTAACCCACAGAAACTGGAGGAGCTGAAAGCCACATCTGTGCTGCTCGTTGCAATAGGAAACCAAACAGCCACTGGAAAAGTCGTATAAATAATCCCGGAACAGAACTAGGCATTGCATGTGCCCTCGGACAGAAACCCCAGCTGCTGTGCTGGGTAATACTGACCCTTTTTGTTTCTCCCTGGCCCGCTGAGTCACTGTGCAATGGCCAGTGGAACAGCTCCAACACAGCCTGATGAGTACATTGTTCCTTCCTACCACAAATTGCTTGTAATTTGACAGTTTGGCTGCCCTCGTGAGAGATATGGGATGAAAACCTTGGGGACCGAGAAGTTAATTGAATCTGGGTCTCCCATATGTTGAGTGAGGGCTCTAATCACTGAGCTATTGTGCAATGGAAAGCCCACCATCTCCTCTTCCGTTTTTCTTCCTCAAACAATCAGCGAACCACATGTTGTGGGTTTTCCTTTGCTTTTTGTTGCTTTTTGTTTGTTTGTTTTAAAGGAAAAAAACATCATCAGAGCCTTTCAGAAAAATGTTTGGACTATAACAGAGAGAACATCTTACTGGCTGGAAGACAGGGCACAGACACTGGTTGTGAATGGTGCCACCTTCAGTTGGTGCCCAGTGAGCAGTTGTGTCCCCCAGGGATCAGTGCTGGGCCCAATTCAACATCTTTACTGATGACCTGGCTGTGGAGATTGAGTCTACCCTTAGTACATTCCCAGATGACACCAAATTGTGGGGGAAGTGTCAATCTGCTGGAGGGGAGGAAGATGCTGCAGAGAGATCTAGACAGGTTGGGTCAATGGGCAGAGGCCAATGGGATGAGGTTGAACAGGGCCAGTGCAGGGTCCTACACTTTGGCCACAAGAACCCCCTGCAGCTACAGACTGGGAGATGAGTGGCTAGAGAGCAGCCTGGCAGACAGGGACTTGGCAGCACTGCTTGATAAATGTCTGAACAGGAGCCAGCAGGGTGCCCAGGTGGCACGGAAGGCCAATGGCATACTGGCTCGGATCAGCAATAATGTGGCCAGGAGGACTAGAGGTGTAATTGTTACCCTGTCCTGGGCACTGGGGAGGCCTCCCCTTGAGATCTGAAGGCAGTTCTGGGTCCTTCACTTCAAGAAAGAGATTGAGAAGCTGGAGCAGGTCCAGAGAAGCAATGAGGCTGGGCAAGGGACTGGAGGGAAAGGTTGATGAGGAGAGGCTGAGGGAACTGGGGGTGTTTAGCCTGGAGAAGAGGAGACTCAGAGGAGACCTTCTCCTAGTTTATAACTACTTGAAGGGAGGTTGTAGACTGCTGGGGATTGTGCTCTTCCCCCAGACACAAGAGAGCATGGCCTGAAGCTGTGTCAGGGGAGTTTTAGGTTGAATGTTAGAATAAGACACTGGAATGGACTGCCCAGGGGGCATTGGAGTCCCCATTAACTGAGACATTTAAGAAAAGACTGGATGTGGCACTTAGGTTGTGGTGATGTTTGACTGTAGGCTCGATTTGATGATCTCAGAGGTCTTCTCCAGCCTCAATTAATCTGTGAATCTGTGGTAGTTATAGTAAATGCTCCTATGATGGAGCTGCTTGGAGAACACCCCTCTGTCCTTCAGCTCTCAGNTGGAATGGACTGCCCAGGGGGCATTGGAGTCCCCATTAACTGAGACATTTAAGAAAAGACTGGATGTGGCACTTAGGTTGTGGTAATGTTTGACTGTAGGCTGGATTTGATGATCTCAGAGGTCTTCTCCAGCCTCAATTAATCTGTGAATCTGTGGTAGTTATAGTAAATGCTCCTATGATGGAGCTGCTTGGAGAACGCCCCTCTGTCCTTCAGCTCTCAGCTACACCTCATAGAATCATAGAATCCTTAGGGATCAGAAGGGACCTTGAAATATCATCTAATCCAATCCCCCTGCCTTAAGCATCTTCTCTCATTTTTTTAAGTCTTTTCTGTCTATTTGAGGTAACTCAGGCAGAATGAAGGATTCTGCCATAGACACTAAATTAAATCAAAAAAACAAATGGAAGTGTGGGGGTTTTTTCCCTCCTGTAAGGTATAGAGGTCACCCAGCTACTTTGAATGGGGATTTGATCCCAAGTAGTACCATGCAGGGGAATAGCCTGTCTGCTTATTGCAGAAGCAGAGAGGTTTGCATTGAGCAAACTGTGCCGTGCAAAGTTTGAGAAACCCTGGAAATGTGTGCTTCACACAGGGATCTGAATACCTGTGATGTTTTGGCCGCAGGTGGCAGATTCCTGCCTGGTGCAGCTGAGGACCAGCCAGCTGCTCACACAGAGATGGAAACCCTGTTACTTGCCAGAGTCCTACTCTGATCACTTGCCAAGAGATTTTTTGGTGTGTAGAGAAAAACCAAGAGGCCTTTTTTCATTCTGCTCTGTAGGAGATGCAAAGGAAAGTCTGTGTCCTGTAGCAAAGGAGATGCTTTTTTTTTCTGCAAGAAGATGGAGGTGTGTTGGTGCCACATTGAAATCTTACACTGGTATACATCAGTCACCAACAAAGCAGGATACGATACAAACAGCTGTTGTTGTTTGAAGGATCATGTCTAATATTTGAAGCATTATTTAAGATGCTTATGGAATCTATGTTTTTGTCCATCAGCATGAAGTTCTTGTTTCCTTACAAAACTTCATGACACAGTTTCTGAAAATAACAGGGGAAATATTGACATCTGCATGCTTTGCTTTCGAGCCTGTAAGCTCTCAGGTTAAAGATATCTGAAAAACACCAGAGGAACTCTTCAGAAAGTTCCTGCCTATTTTCTTTTGACATTGATAGCTGAGATGAGAGTGCCTGCAAAACTTCAAACTATGAGGCGTGGGCAAATTCAGAAGGTTGTACTTGTCTAGACTGATTATAAATACACAGAGCTAAACATGTATTGTCCTTTCTTAGTATTTTTATTGGTTTTAATTGGTATTCGCTTCACTGGAAAACTTGAAGGTATTTTTTAGCTTTATTTTTTGTTGTGACCTCCCAGCAAAGATTTTATTTGCCAGGTTATATCTTTCATAATATTTTCACAGCTCACGGAGGAACTGCATTTGCAAGGATATATGTGAAATAAAAAATAACCCAATTTCCTGAACAACTAGTAGTAATACACCTATATAACAAATTTCCAAATGAAAGATCCAAGGCATATAGAAACAGAGGAAAACCCATCAGACAGTAAGCATTAAGTCTGATTATCTGTCTTACTGCAGTTTCTGTGAAATTCACACATTTTAAGCAAATCTTCTAAATTAGGTAAACCCTCAATTATTTTTTTAATATGTTTGTTGCAGAGGGAATTAATGATTTAACTAGTAATTTTTAATACCAGTGTCTTAGAAGCAGCAATCTTGGTCTTGAGTGTAGTGGCTGACATTCCTCTCTCCCACAAGAACCACAAGTATTGCAAGATACTTGATTTAGCAAATCTCCGGTAAACCTGAAGGGAATTTTGAGGCCGACCTGATCCAGGAAAAAGCCATTACACTGGAAACTGGGAGGATCTGAAATCTGTTCCAACCACTAACAATGAGCTGCTTAGTCAAGTTGTTATCTATTTCTTTGGTTCCTCTTTGATGCTTTTTGCTTTTCAGTAATAATCCACACAATGCAAATTTAATACTGTATGAATGCTAAAAAATGGGATTAACTTTTATTTGACCTTCCATGCGATTATGATACTAATAGCTATTGATAGTGATTAATTAGGCTTTTGAACAAAGTACTTTTGTCACAAATCTGCAAACTGAAATGGTCAAATTTTTCCACGGGGAAAAAGAAGGTGCCCTCTTCCACTGGGAAGAGGAGATGTCAGGCTTCTATAGTCTTTCAGATGTTACTGAAAAGTACTATGTGTAGTTAAAAAATCTGTCATCATGTACTCAGCTTCCAAAACATAAAGGTATGTTTATGTGAAAGGTTCTGTGCTTTATCTTGGTCACAAAATCTGCATATGGAATGCATCTCTGAAGATCTGGGAGAAGAAATTTCATCCAGTATTTCCACTTTTTGGTTGGCAAATCAGAGAATAAAGGTAAAAATCACACTACTATTTTTCAAGGAATTCTTGCATCTTTACCCACATGACAGGCTCTCAGCAAAGCACTGTGAAGATTAGATTCTAAACTTTCCGAATTCTTTACAGATCCAGAGGTACAAAATTAGCTTGTCCCAATGTGAAATATGATTTATGAATGGGGTAATATTTCTTGCATTACTAACAGTTGTTAAAGGCTCTGAAGCCAGACTAATTCAAGGGACAATTTATGATATCCTAACACAAACCAGAATGAAGCACCTCATAAAAAAATATGGAAAGTATGAGATACAGCAGTAGTATAAAACACATGAAGACTTCCATAAATATAAATGGACTTTTTGCAATTAAACACTATTGCTTTTGTCAACCGCATGAACTAAGCACGTCACAATATTTTCCTGGAGACATTTCTTTCACTCGTGATACTGTTCCTCTACAATGTAGGAAATGAGAACACGGCAACTGTGGATAAACAACTTCTCAATATTTCAGATACTCTCAGAAGACAAAGTTTTATGGTGTCTTGAAATCAATAGTCCGGGCCATGATTATATTCAAAAGCGTGCATTAAAGAGGAGAGAGTGGCTCTTGGCGCATTTTGCTGTTGGCTTCATTGATTCCTTAACTTCTACTCACAGATTAGTCCTTGAATATGAAGCATGAACCTGCTGTGTTTTCCCTTTGGTGATTTGAAGTTTTTACTCTTCATTAAGCTAAATGTTGAAAGAGAAAACATGTAAATAAGGAAGGAAAATGAATGAAATGTGAGAGCTACTAACATAAAGTACTAATGTTACACACATTAATTACATGTCATGGTAAGAGTTCATTTGAATTGTGATGCTACTGGACAAAGAATCTCAATGTCATATTTTCTCAAAAGTTTGGTGAAATCACAGTAGAATCAGCTCCTGGATGACCACTTTTAGCCAGGCTGTTGTCAAGTCCACTTGTCATTGGTGTGGGCTGCCAATCACAGATTTCAAAGAGGATGAATAGAGCATTTGACTTATTCCCCTGCTTGCATGGTTGACACACACAATGAAATACATGGACTTCATGGAATGAGCTGGAGCACAACATTCCACCAAATACACACTGCACCCACTCTCGGTAGAGTTCTGCTCCCTTTCTGAAAATACTAGTAGTCAACAGGGAGATGAAGTAAAGAAAAATGTCCTTTCCTTGTTATCCTTTCCCCACGTTTTCTCCTTGTTTCAATGATTTATTATAGGTTTTGCTACGTGTTAAGATATGACTCCAATGAAAACTCTGAAGCAAGCCCTTTCCTGTTAACAAAGCTTAGCTGTTAACAACAGGCATGGGAAGCTAAACCCTCAGCAGCTTTCTACATTGCTCTTTACATAAGACAAACTGTAAAATGATATGATCCCATAACAAATGAAGAGCTGATCCCAGCGGCCAGAGTGCAGGCACAGTTTTCCGTTCTGTAATGTGTACACAAAAGAAGAATATGGTAAAAAACCCCGGTGGTGGTGAGTTACAGGAATAGCTGGTGCTTCCAGGAATGAGGCCATTCCTAATAAATCTGTGGACATTGCACTTACCACAACAACAGCACGTTTTCTCTTGGGTTAATGCTACAAACCATCAGAATATGGTTTTTTTAATTGAACTTCCATAAATCCAGTTGGCAGAACAGGACCAAGCACTCTGAACCATCACCTTGGAAAAGCCACTAAAGGGATATTTGTGTGTTTAGGGGACACTGGGCTTCCACTTGCCAAATGCAATTTCTTTAAAGGGTTCGAGGAGTGCAAAAATACACAGTAATGACATGGCCATACGCTTGCTGCTTTCCAAAACTAACAGTACCTGCAGAGAATCCTAATTTCCTCCTAGCTCTGGTCTACTTTCCTGATTGTAGGGAAAACATAGAATCTGAATGGGAAGTAGGTTTTTGGGTACTTTTTTTTATTTTTCGCTGCTCATTTACCAGTTTTTTATAATCTTCTTGTGGATTAACACTAAGTCCAGCATGCAAAAGTATCTTTCCACAGGAAGTAATCTGCTTAAAGATTGAATGGTTTTGGCCTATGGCAAGGGCTAAAAAGATAGTGCAGCCTTCTTCAGGCTCTCACATCTGGCTTGTACTCATGGAAAAAAAATAAACAAGCAGGAAAAAATCCCAGAAGACTACCTGCCTTATTTAGTTACTAAATATTGAGCTCTTAGAAGACACCTCATCTCAGAACCCTACAAATATGTAAGGCTGCCTTGGAGAGCTACATGTTTTAACCACCTATGCCAAGAATCAAAATACAAGTTTCACGGTAACTATTTAAAATGCCACTCTTTTTTTTTTCCTATAAATCATGGTTATATCCTGATTCTGGGCAGTTGGGGATAAATGCTCACCATGCAGCTGTGTTCAACTTAATTTGGAGACCAATGAAATGAGTATTTGACCCTATGTTTCTGGCACAGATATGCCATCACCTACATTATAAGAATATTCAGTGCTATTGAAAACATTTAGTAAGTATTGGGAAATTAACTAATGGAGCTTCAGTCCAGGACATGGGTACCTTTACTTTCTTTCCTAAATTTATGCAAGCACAGGTTAGCCCTGGAACTGCTTCTCTGCAAGCACCATAAATAGCAGTGGAAGCGTCAGTTCCTCCAGCTCAGGCGGATCCATCACAGCTGTCACCACAGCCCCCATTGCCTTCCCACCCCACTTGAGTGAAGTGACACAATGGCGCCAGGATGGACCTGCAGTCAAGCGTCCACCCCACCGAACAGCCACGCTGAACCCGTCCTTCAATACCCAAATTATACAACCATGATGAATACACGTTTATCACTGCACCACCCCAATGCTGCTACTGAGTCAGCTCGAGACCACAGACAGTAAAGCCCTGTTTTAATGGCCAACACCAGACATAAAATTTATGCTTCTCTGGCTGCCTGTGGTTGCTGTTCTAGCTGCTGAATAAATGGCTCTATCTTCAAAAGATCTGGTTGACCTGCTGATTTGAAACCGCTTCCCAGCAGCAGTTAACAGTGGACCCCCAGCTGAGATCAAAGATGGCCCTGTCTGTGCGCAAAAGAGCCCTTTTGAGGAGGCAGAAGCATGAGCATCTCTGCTGGAGGAGTGCAGTCTGAAAGCATACAGGCTGCCCATCTCTGACAGCAAATAATTAGGGCCTGATCCATCTCCTTCCAAGACACCCAGCAAGGGTAACTGCAGAGCGCATAGCCCTGGCCCCTCGGTATTGCTTGAATTATTTTCTATTGATGAAGAGAGAGAGCGCACCCATCTTTCAGCTGAATTACTACATTATTTTCAACAGAGCAGTTAAAAGACCTTATTTAGTTTTGTTTTCCATGATTACTGCAAATTCCAGTCTTTCTTCAGCATCTCCCTATAGTCCAGTCTGCATAGACACAAATCCATCTCTGAACTTGGCTCCTGACAATACTCCATGGCTTTGAAATAAACCCAAGGCTAATATGGCTAAACTCAATGCTTCTTACGAAAGTTTTATTTTAACCCACATGCAATTTTCCTTAGCACAGTCTGATACAACAGTCTTCTAATGGGGTGAATCTTTAGCAAGTTGGGTTAATTCAGATTTTTATGAATCTGGACATGTTGCTGTGCAGTACAAAAGGAACAGGAATTAAGTGACTGCTTGTTGCACATTTTTGAGGAATACATTGGGTGAAATTTGGTGCTTTTAAGAACCAGGTGGCAAAAATAGAAAATGATCTCAAAATAGCAGGAAATTCAAAATAAATTAATAAGTAAGTAAGTAAGTAAGTAAATAAATAAATAAATAGAAATCTAGCCCTGGAGCTAAGCAAAACTAACCTGCCTCAAAGGAAAAAGGAAAGGGTTTTGCCTCTGTTTCAGTCAGAGGTTGCAGGCAGTCAGAAGAATGTCTGGGATGTGAACACGAGTTTTCCATTTGGCTGAAAACACCCCATTCAAAACCTAAACGTGTTTGTGTGTGCATGCCTGCGTGCCAAAGTCTTCCCTCTTTTTTTTTTCCTTGGTGGCAATTACCTATGTCCACTTTATGGGATTTTAAATGCTGGAATGAATTTGTTAACAAAATCATTTAAAATTATGTAGATTCTAAAACAAATATTTGCTGGGATTGACTTTGGGACAGTTACCTCAGTAAACCTCTGATGGAACTGACCTCTGAAGAAATAGCCTGCCTCTGGGTTGAGGGTGTCAAACATAAATAAACATCAATGCATACAATATACCCACTACCCACTTCTAAAGTCACCAACAAACCACTGGCTTGATTTAATTTCAAGTGTGTTTATTTTTATTTCATGGTTTTTTATTTATGGAATGCTATAAATATACTGGCTCAGATATTAGTTTTTTAAAAAAATAATTAAAGAATCAGAATCATAGAATCATTAGGGATTGGAAGAGATCTTGAAAGGTCATCTAGTCCAATCCCCCTGCCACAGCAGGACCACCTAGACCAAGTCATACAGGAACAGATCCCATCAGGTCTTGAGCATCTCCAGAGAAGGAGACTCCACAGCTCCACCTGGGCAGTCTGTTGCAGTACCCTCACTGGGAAGAAGTTCCTTCTGATATTTATATGGAATCTCCTCCATTCCAGCTTGCACCCACTGCCCCTTGTCCTATCACCAGACGACCTTGAGAAGAGCCTGGCTCCATCCTCCTGACACCCACCCTTCACATATTTGTAGACATTACTAAGGTCAGCTCTCAGCCGTCTCTAAGCTCAAGAGACCCATCTCCCTCAGCCTTTTCTCATCAGGGAGGTGTTCTACTTCCTTCATCATCTTTGCTGCTCTACTCTGGACACTCTCCAGCAGCTCTGTGTTCTTCTGGAACTCAGAGGAATTAATTATTTTTTTTGAAAGCTTTCTGAACTGGTTCATAAAGCAAATGAAACAGAGGTCCTGATAGCATCTACCTAGTTCTAGCCCTGTAATGAAGGGTGAATGAAAGTATTTGATGAATGTCCATGCATGTCAAGAGGCCACTACTAGGCTGTTCCACTCTGATCATGAGAGCTATTGGCCTAATGATAGCAGAAGAATTCTGAAAGAGGGTCACTGTCATTTTTTTTTCTGAGACCTAGAGGTCATGAGCTATATCTGACAGGATATATAGCTGTATCTTTCTTTAATTGAGGTGTTTCTCCAGTAGAAAAGGACAGGCTCTAGAAATACAGATCAAGTGCTTGGCTGTTAATTCCCATCTTATTGTTGTTCTTTCTGAACACTGGAAAGATTTTCCAGTAGAGTTTGTTTCTGGAACCCAAAATTCCTTGGAACAGTATCCCATTTTTCAAAGTTGAAGAACTTTCAGTCCAGTGTAGTGGATGGAAACAGAGTGAAAAAGTTCATCCTGAAGAGGAGAAGACTCTGTGGAGACCTTACAGTGACCTTCCAATTCCTGAAAGGGACATACAAGAAGGCTAGGAATGACCATTTACAGGGGCAGGAGATGATGAGGTGGGGGGTTATAGTTTTAAGATGGAAAAGGGTAGTAGGTTGAGGCTAGACATTAGGAAGATTTTCTTGAATCTGAGAGTGGAGGATCCCTGGAACAGGCTGACCAGAGAGGTAGTGGTGGCCTCATCCCTGGAGCCATTCCAGGATAGTCTGGATAGTGCTCTGGGTAATCTGTTCTAGTTAAAGATAGCCGTGATTGCTGTAAGAGGGTTGTATTTAGTAATAAATATATCAAATGTATTGAAATATGGGATAGATTTTATTTATTTATTTTCAAATATCTATCTAGGAACTCTATGGATTGTTTCTACAACCTCTTGTATCCTCAGAATATTGGAGCTGCCTACAATAGGCAGATTAATAATGGGTAGATGTATAGAGAGTTATGTTCTAAATTTCCTGTAATATAACTTAAACAAGTGTGCCTAAACCATTAGACAATGGGTCATTTTTGCCCACCTGTGGTGTGGTTACTGGAGAAACAACAGTAACAGATCTATCTGAGACAGGATTGTCTTTTGAGTGATGATTGAGTACTGGGTTCTTCCACTCCATATATATTTTACCACAGTAGATAAACATTTCTCACTGTTTAATGCATTTGTTTCCATGGGTTGGTGAGATGGAGGAATGATATTCTCCTTGTTTTACAGGTGTTAGTCTGTACAGAGGGCGTATAGACTACATTCAACAAAAAAATGTGCTGAACCTGAAGCTACCTAAATTTCGAGGCCCTAAACATTTTAAGTGGTTTTGTATGTGTCTCATCCTTTAGTTGTCACTAAGAACTGTCCTTGAACAAAGCTCCACTGAAAAGTTTCAGCCCCTTTGCTCTCAGTGCTTAAACTTGTAGAAACTTCACAATGAAGCACCTGACCCTCCATGGTTGCAGTCAGTCATAGATCGCATTTTCTGATGGTGGAGTTACCATCCTTGGAAGGACACAGTGGTCACTGGGCAGTGCTGGGTTGATGGTTGAACTTGTGCTTTAGGGTTTCTTCCAGGGAAATAAATTCTGTGATTTTATTATTCTAAAACTGCAGATCAAATACTCTGCATGCAAATTTAATCACAGTCAGACTGCAATCAAATATTGCATATAGCATGTGGAAGTTTATTCAAGTAAGTGGAAGCAAGAATGCCCCTTGCCCAGACAGCTTCATTCATCCATCTAAACAATCTGAATCATTTCATCATGACAAGCAATCCCAAGTTGTCTTTATCTGCATGGATGCAATCTAGTTAGCCTCGTTAACTTGTGGTTATCTGTCAGCATGCGCTGCACAACCATAGTACAAAGCATTGCAAAGTATAACAGGGTGGTGTTTATGTTCTACTGAAACAAAATACTTCAAGCTCAAGTTTGGGATGAGCTACCATCTACTTCTGTGAAAAGTATTAACAACCAGGAGAAATCCATAACAAATGCAGTGGTCTTCCTAAACTTCTCAGTTGCTCTAGATAATTAAATAACGTAAGCACACAGTCTAATAAGTGCAAACATTTCTTTAATATTCTTCTGAGCAATCCTATAAATACTGAGGCAATGTGAACCTAAACCACCTAGTGATTGGAAGACTTGCCTACAAATCTGGGTTCATAATTTGCTAGAAAAAAACTATTCCTGGTAGATATTTTCAAATATGATAAACCACTTTTTATTAATTTAAGCAAAATTTACCCTGCAGCTGCTGAGTAAAGATACTTTTCTCAGATTTTTTAGTGTTACAATTGCATGCCAATGTCACAGGATCTGGGGCTACCAACCAGATTGACCAAGAGAAACAGGGACATTCTGAAAGCATTGAATTATCAGTGTATGAAAAGTCTAGCAATCCACACCATCTCAGGAGTGAGAACCTATAAAGATGCTCATGGATAATTTTCCACCTGTAGAAGCAACAGTTTCAGGAAAATATTATGTGGGTTAATGTAGGCTTATTTCAACAGTTCTAATCATGCAGTGTGGGTTTGATGAACTAGTGTTTTCTAAGAAAACAGCTAACTCTGCTAATCTCACTTTGTAAATCAAGACTGCATCCCAACTGCCCATGACAAAAATAATGTATGATTTAAAATTAAGAACAGCATGATGATTCCATCACCCTGAAATGCAGGGGTTCGTCTTTGATCTACAACATTAGACATCTGAAGACACAAAAAGCTGGTTTGAAAGCGACTAACCAGGTGTCATACAGTTTCCATATAACTAGATGCAGGCATCTTCAAGTGAGCCTAGATTTTCACCTCCACCGTAGTGAAATACTTTTGTTGTTGAGAACAATAGGTATCTAAACAAATTCTAAAATATTTCCACCTACCAAAAAATTTCAGGTTTTCTTTAAAGAGTTTTCTTCCTGCTTGTTCTGCTGGCCACAGAATGCATTTGCCTAAGCAGTAACTGCTGTATTAGTGGTTATTAATAGGGCAGATTTAGGTTAGATATGAGGAGAAAGTTCTTCAATCTGAAGGTGGTGGTTGATCCCTGGAACTGGCTGCCTAGACGAGTGGTGGAGGCTCCATCCCTGGAGCCGTTCCAAGTCAGGCCTAATAGGTGTCTGGGCTATCTGGTCTGGTGAGTGATATCCCTGCTTGTTGTAGCAGTGTTGGACAAGGTGGCCTTTGGATGTCCCTTCAAACCCAACACATTCTGTAACTGTTTGATTCTATCATTAATTGTAGTTAATAATGTATGATTTAACAATGTACATTGCTCACTGTACATGGCCAGAACAGTTGTAACTTGTGATGGAAAAGCCTCTGCAGTCAACCTTGTTCTCATGGCTGCCATTTCCAAGTAGGAATCTCCCACACAGTGTTGAGGAAACTGATTGAATATTCTCCCCTTCTAAGTCATGCCTGGTATGTATGTAAAAGTACAGAAGTAATTTTAGTTTCTTCAAGGTTTAGAAATTAGAAATGCCCCTTCAGTTCCTCACAGATCCATTCATCAAGCTGAGTAACTGTATGACTACATTGAAGACTGTATTAATAACCCACAAATTCAGCATTTCAGGTGCTTGTAGATTGTTTACCCTGCTTCATTCTGTCCAAGAACTCTCACTCAAGCAATCACTGAGCATGATGAACTGCTTTATAAAAAAAGATTTGAAGTTAAATAACACTGAGTGAGATGAAGCTTATGAAAGCATTTGGAGGAGGATTAGAATGACATGAAAAGATTCAAGGCAGATCGGTCCTGACATTTTCTAACCGGCGCTTGTTGTGTAATCAAGTGCTCTTAGAACCGTACAACTCAATAAGCATTTCTAATCAATAAGTAAAACAAATACGGGGATTACAAATACATATTCGAGCAGTGTGTTTTCTCCTGAATCCTTCCTATCTTTGACATTATATCTTCATTTCAAGCGTAACTCAAGTATATTTAAAGCGATGAGCAGGATGAAAACCTTTTATAGCTACACACTGTGCGGTGTGTTAGAAACAATGCTTCTACATCTGCTCCTTTTTTTTCTGACATTCACTGCATCTTGCACTTTATGTATTCTGCACATATATGGCCAATAGTGCTTAACTGCTTCCTCATGTCATATGATCAAAGAATCATAGAATCATTAAGATTGTCACAGGCCTCCAAGATCATCAAGTCCAACAATCAACGCAACCCCACCATGTCCACTAAACCCTGTTCCCTAGGGTCACATCTAAGCATTATTGAACACCTCCAAGGATGGTGACTCCACCACCTTGTGTAAGTAAGCAGTGTAAGGAGAAAGATTTCTGAAAGCAAAGTTTAGACTGGAAGAGAAGACGGGTATCATCAAACCAAGACAAACATAAAACAAATGAAAAGCAAATGATCACTGCAGATGGAATATGACTCCAGAACTGCCACAGTAAAGCAAATGTTAAAATGAAAGTACTGCCCTATATTCAGCCTCTGTCACTGAAAACCTAATTACACTGGCATACCAAAGCTGAGACCAGAGCAGAGGTGAAGCTAAGACTGCTGTTTTCTCCTGCTTTGTGCTGGGATGTTCTCAGGCTCCTGAAAACGTCTGTCACCACTGTGCAGGGTCCCAGACAACACACCCGGTTTTAGACAGTCATTTCCTCATCTCGAATGATTTTCTGATTTCATTACTCAAGAAAGATTAAAATGCTTCCCCTTTTTTTCTCCCTATTCAATGAATATTCATTGAGGGAAATTATTTATTTAGAAATTTATTCAGAAATCACAGACTTAATGGCCTATCCCTTTTAGGGCTGCTCTAATGATCCCAACCGAGATTCTTTACAAAACACCATAGGCCAGCTGCAAAAGCCAGTTAACATAAGATTTAAGGACTGTGAAGGAGAGGTGACTTGTACTGGCTGTCTTTTGTGGTCGTGGCCATTGTTATACCATGCAGAATTGCTTTAAAGTGTGGAACACATATGTGGGAGTAAAAAAACCCAAACAGTCATTTTAAGCCAACGCATATTTAATAGTTGTGTTAGTTGAAGGCTTTGCAACAGCCTTCCTTCTGGTGCTTTGTAATTCTGACTCATTGTCCTCTATGTACAGCTGCACAGATGTTTTAATTCCAGGTTTGTGTGTTACACAAACATAGGTGTGTAAATTCACACACAAAGGAACATATATGGTGTGGTCCATACAGGCATGGACAGAGACTATTGCCTGAGTAAATCAATGGCTGATGCTCATCTGAGAGGTCCTTGGTTAACCCATATGTTGTGCAGTGGTTATTTGACTCAGTTCCTGCACCTGCTGAGACACCTCGCACGGAATGATGCACTTCCCAGAGAAATATTTTGGAAATGCTTTAGTGTTTAAATAATGTTGCTGAGAGCACATTTCCTAACCTCCCTCCATAAAATTAATGCACTTTCCTGAGAGTACAGCTTTATAGGCATTAAGTTCAAAAAAGGGAGAAGTATGAGTAATAAATGTCAAAAACATCTACAAATGGCCTAACTCAGCCTTTCTCTGCAAATAATGGCACTCCTTCAAGCTCCTGTGCTTCTCAGGAAGACTGAGCAGCAGACAGCAGAACACAGGAACCCTTCAAGAGCACATTATGGGCATGGCAGCTATCCATGGAGGCTGACTGCACACAAACAGCATGGCAACACACTTGTACATTCCCATAAATCAGTTCATTACTGGTGCCCACTCCACAGTACAAGAAGTAGCTGTGTTCCATGTTTGAAGCACTTTCAAACATGAAGCAACGTGGTTCAAAGTCGTAAATTCTCTATTTAATGTTCTTGAAGACCATCTCAGAACTCACCGTCTTTACCAAGCATGCCAATTACTGCTGCTTTACTACAATTTGCAGTAATTACAGTTTGTTTAGTGAGATGGCTCTTAATTGCAGCCACTGTTGAAAGAACAATCCAACAAAAAATACAGTCTCTGCAATCATTCTTTTCAAGCCAGAGGAAAGAAACTGGTGGGGTGGAAATTAGTTTAGATAACTTATTCTGAAGCAATTTTGAATCAGTTGACATAAGGGACCCCTGATGCTTTGTCTTCAGGGTATAAAAAGGAACTATCCTCCTCTGGTAGTACAGTTTCACTGGTGTAAAACCAAGGTACATTATAAAAGTGAGTTGCTGGTTTTGAATCAGGGAAGTACTAATCAGCTATGCTTTGTGTCATATGCCCAGGTGGCCAAGAAGGCCAGCGGGATCCTGGCTTGTATCAGGAACTGTGTGACCAGCAGGAGTAGAGATGTGATCATTCTTCTCTACTCAGCACTGGTGAGGTCTCAAGTGTTTGGTTCGGTTTTGGGCAACTCAATGCAAGAAGGACTTGCTGGAGCATTTCCAAAGGAGGGCAACAAAGTTGGCCTGGAAGGCAGGTTTGATGAGGAGCAGGTGAGAGAACAGGGGTTGTTTTGTCTTACTCCTTTTTACAAACACCTGGGAAGAGGGTATTTAGATGTGGGGATCAGTTTCTTCTCCCAGCTCATGAGCGGTAGGATGAAACTGCCTCAAGTTGTGCAATGAGTGGCATAACTTTTCTTCCATGACAGTGGTCAGGGGTTGGAACAGGCTAGCAAGGGAGGGTGTGGAATTGCCATCCACGTGTTTGCCAGGTGTTCAAAAAACATATGGATATTGCCATGGGGCACATGACTGAGTGGTCATGATGGCATTGGGTAGATGGTTGGACTGGATCATCTTGCAGATCTCTTCCAGTCTTAGTGTTTCCAGGATTCTGTCCTGCAGCTCTGCTTATACTTCTATGAATGGGACTAACCTCTCCATTTGTCACAACAAGTGTGTTATTATAGGTTTTCACCAAGTGTTGTTTCAGCAAAATAATCCTCTGTGGTCAAATTAGCAGGAGACTTCAGCACCCAGATAGGACTGCGATGATGGAAATCCTCAACTGCTCCCACGTTTCCTTCATCTCAAGCCTTGTTGGGTGACTACTGGAGCATGTGCAGGTTATATAAAAATGCTCCCATCTCTTCAGATGAAGAGTAAGAACTCAAGTATAGGACACAATATATTCAGTATAGAATGGAAAATGCCACTTTAAGCTTGATTTGGAAAGGGGTAAACCAGGTTTTTCAAAAGATGTTTTTAAGGATCAGCCTTGAGGAGGGGTTGAGTGTAATGGGACATGGGTCAAGTGGAGACTGCAGGAAAAAAGCCAGAGCAAGAGCACATGCAAACATGATCTAGTGGTCACTGAATCATACATAGAATCATAGATTTTTTTATTGTCTGGAAGAGACCATTAAGATCAAGTCCAACCTTTTTCTAGCTCTATCAACACCATGAAACCATGTTCTCAAATGCAACATCTATCCTCTAAAACACCAGGAGGGATGGTGACTCAACCCCTTCCCTGTGCAGGCTGTTCCAATGCCTGAAAACCCTTTCAGTAAAAAAATTCCTTGTGACATCTAACCTGAACATCCCCTGGTGCAACTTCAAGCCATTTCCTCTTATCCTACCACTGGCCACTAGAGCCACGTTGTAGCCTCTCTACAACCTCCTTTCAAGTAATTGTTAGCTGTTATTGAACTTGAGACCCTTTTCAATCTTAATGATTTGGTGATTCTGTGATTGTGTGGAAGAGGTCTGAATGCTTGAGCGGGGTGTAAAATTGATGCATTCTATAAACCAAGTGGATACCCAGTACTGGAAGTCACCCCTTACCAGTGGAGATAATCCCTGCTGCTTCTTATGGCTGGAAAGCCAGGATGTGTACCCTATCCCACAACTCAAACCAGGCAAGCAAATAATCCCACTTCTAATCCACCTGCTCATCTTTAAAATACTCAAAAAGCTTTTTTATACTACCGGTATAATACACATTACCAACACCTCAACAGTTTCTTGTGGGAATGTTAGAAACAATTTGCTGCTGATCGCATTACACCATGCAGAAAAGTTGATCATACCTGATAGGACACTAGCAGCAGAAAGAAGGTGTCTGATGCAGTGGTGAAATAGAAAGAACACTCCAGCACGGGATATACGCTCATGTCTCTGTCAGTAATGATCCAGAATGCAGAAACACAAATGCATATGATACAGACTTCGTTAGTTTAAATTCCTTAATCCCTATCTGTTGAATCATTTGTGTGCAATTTACAGCAATTTTAAAAGAAAAACTAAGGCTGAGGTAGAAAAAAATAAAAGAATGAAAAAAAAAAAAAGCTTGGTATTGTTGCGTAGGTGGTTTTGATTAGAGTTGGCAGCAATTTAAAACGAGATGCATCTTCCAGAAGAAAAGACAATTTTACTCAGGGAAAATACACGTGATACATGAATAAGACCTTTGACTGGTGACGGGCAAATCTACTGAAAAAGTGTAAGTGCTTATTACATGCGTTTTAAAACCTTTGGAGATCTCCCTCAAGTTTTCTCCTTCTTCTCAGAGGCTCTAGGGGGATTTTTCAGGTGGAATTATTTTTCCCCACTTCTTTTCCCCTACACCCACAGCATCCCTGATTAGAGGTGATTATTTATGGCAGAGTGCATGGAACATTGCAAAGGGCTGTTGAGATAATTCTGGAGGCACAAATGATCACCCCATGCATCCAAAATGGATAAGGATACTTTTTGCTGGCTTCCTGCTGTGAGAGACTCCTGAAAGCAGGATAAAGCTCTCCATACATTAAAAAAAAAGGTATTCTATGAGCTGCTTGCCTTAAAAAGCAATGTGTCATGGACCCACTGGATCCTTAGACAAAAGAACCAATTTTTTCTGGTGAATTCGACACCTTTCAGACAATTCATCCTTTTCCCATAGTGACGACACTAGGTAATTTTGAAATTAGGTTAAAGCACTGATGATGTGCTTCAGACTACAGGAAGGATCAGGCTCATCTCCAGTGCAGGGGATATCAGTCCTGGCCTTCAGCAGCAGAGGAGATCTCCTTATGCTTGCCCCACCTGCACCTAGAGTTGAGCAGGGGCTGTGTATATGCAGTAGGACAGTTCTGAGCTGAGCAAACACATCTTGCCTTCCCAGCAAGGATTATTAGCTCGGGCTGTCTGCCTGCTAACTGTGGATACATAGCTCCTGGTCTGAGGCCAGTTTGCATCTGGCTGGCTCGAAGCACAGGAAAAATTTTCTGGTAGATGTTCTATCAGTCAATTCAATATAACAGTGGGGGTCTTGTGCATCCCCCTTGAAAGCAGCAGCATATCTGACCCTGTGGACATGGAAAGAAAAGAAAAGCAAGGAAATATGCAAATATCCTGGAAAAAAATACAATCTTTTGGTGCGTGCTGCAAATTTGCTTAGCACTTCCATTATCTGATGGCTTCAGTGCATCCCCCTGCTCCTTCTGCCATATCTGGGTGTATAAGTTACACTCATGTTGCACTCCCACTAAATGCCAAGTTACTGCAAGTCGAACAGCTCTGGCACTTACACCCACATACACCTGTTTCCTGACCGACAGATACACGACATGTAACTTACACCGCTGCTAACTCATGATTGCACCCATCAGCGTTTCCTACTCTTTTTTTAATTTTCTTAAGTGCTCAGGGATCAATGCAAACATGCATGGTCCTGTGCTCTGGGCTTACTCCAGTTAAATCCTCTTTGCCATCCATGAGAAACAAAGTGGCTGAATTTGCAGAATCTCATGGGGATGACATTGCTGCTGTGATTTGTTGATGGAGATACAGAACTCATGGTTCCATATATAATGAGACTGGGAAGCAATACTGCTGTTTTCATACACCTCTTTCCATGTGGGAATGAGATTGGACAATTTGCACATGTCCAAGCAAAAGCTGGGAGGATTAAATGGCTGGGAATGAGATGTGACAATATAGAGGAATGAGTGCAAAGAAATGCAGCTTGGAGAACATTGGTAGAGTCATGGAATCATGAGATGCACTGTGTCGGTGGGGACACTCAAAGCTCATTTAGTCCAACTCCTCTGCAGTGAGAACGGACATCTGCAACTGGAGCAGATAGCTCTGAGCCCCATCCAGCCTCACCTTGAATGTTAAGGATGGGGTTTCTTTGGGCAACCTGGAGCAGGGTCTCAACACTCAGCACATCTGAATCAGGGCAACGTATGTTGTTAAAAGCAAAAGTTGTGGTGAAAAGATGGGAAGAATTCTTAAAATATCAAATCCCACAGTTTGTTTTTTGAGGTGTATATATAGATAACAGCCTCACTGTTCCGTTTCTTCTGTGTGTTACTGTGCTTACAATTTTCCATTCATATGAGCATAATGTTTCTGGGAACGGATTGGTGCAATCTATTTAAAATAATTTCCCAATCAAGCTATATCCTAGAGATGGAAGTTAAGTCTATATTTAAAGAAAAGGATTTGATATTCATCAGTGCATAAAATATAGTAGTTCCTGAAATATATTTTAAACTCAATTGATAAACTTCACCTTTCAAGCCCTTGTTGAGCAACCATGAAAGTGCATATTTAGATTTAAATTTCTTTTTTATTCCATGCCTTGTTTCCAAAAGGTTTTCATTGCATCCTACATCTTTCTGAATGGAGAGGAGTTATTGTGGTCACTTGGTGAATGAGATTCACCCCAGTACAAAGAAATCCTGACAAATAGAAACTTTAGATCCCTCATGTGCCTCATCTGGCCATAGAGCATCAAGTGGAAGTATGAGAAGATATTCCCTGCCTTCACAGGTCTGCAGGGGGTGAGATTGGTTTCCAGGGTAAAACATCCTCATAATTTAGGTCGGACTAGATGATCCTTGAGGTCCCTTCCAACCTGGTATTTTAGGAATCTATGAATAATTTTGCTGAGTGAGCACCTAAATGTTGTTCTCTGCTTGACTGATAGAAGCATGTCACACTTCAGACACAGCTTCTTTCCTGCATAGGTGCTCGTTCATGGTGCACTGCAGAAGTACAAGGGATGTATCTATCTGTACCAGATCATGCCTCCATGAATCCTAGATGGTTGTAACTCCTCCCAAGCTGATCATGTCTTCTTTTCCCTTCTTTACTGTGACTAAACATCAAAATTACATCTTTAAGCTTTGTATCAGATTCACAAAAGCTGACTTCAACCCAGAAAGCCTCCCCGTGTTTCCCTCTGTAGTCAGTGTTCTGACTCCTGGGAAGGAGATTTTTTTATCACCCACCTGGAAACAAAGGACTCATACAGTCACGAAACTGAAAGAGACCCCCAAAATCACAAAGTCCAAATTTGATGGGTCTCTTCCTAGTTCATGTTGATGCCAATCAAATAAACACAAGGGGCATCTTGAACAGTTAATTCTTGCTAATGTTTTCAGAATAAAACAGCATCGAATCTGGAAATCTATTTTGCTCTATTTCATGCAAGAATATCTCAACAAAATAGTGATTCAGCTCCTTAGCCCTTGAAAAGAGAATACTGACGAACTAAAATTAAACACAAAAATAAATACACAGATTGGATTGGGGAAGAAAAAAGAAAAAAAGATTTTTTATAAACTCCATGAAAATAATAGCACAGTTTGTAAAAAAAGATATAAGGCCGTAGCGACGGTTTTCATAAGCCCACGTGATGCACGATGTCTGGTTGTACTAGAGTTGCACGCTATGATTTTACTATATCACACACTGAGCTGACTAAAGGGATGTATGAATGTTTTCGTATGGCCCTGAGGTAGGAAGGCGTGCTTAGGCACAGCCTAAGTGGTGTTGTATGTAAGCACCTCGTGAACACAGTCACCCAGCTCTTGGCCCACATGGAGCCTAAGCAGACCTCATGTACAGCTGCCTGGAGAGCACAGTGCAGAGAAAATCAGTGCCAGGTCAGCTGTGTCTCTCAGCATGCACAGACAACCTCAAACATCATGATGTCTGTCGTTCTGGAAGTAGCTGTCACTGAAGACGTACTTTTGAAAGGAAAGTAATGAGTTTCCTTGTTCCTCCTGCAATAGGAGGTGATGGGAATAAAAGCAACAGCAGTGGAAGTGATTTACAGACCTATGACTGTTATGGAATATGTTAATGACCAGATCCGTATGTTGGGATTGTCTGCTTGTGCTTTGTGGAAAGAACATTGAAACTCTTCCTGCCCAGGATGTAGGATGATAGTGACAAACAACAGGCTGCAGAAACCTTAGTGCATGAAGCAGACATGGGATGTCTTGGTGGTGTATATTTGGAGGTTCTTTAATAAATTGTCAATTACAAATGTTTTAAAGAAATTACAAACTACCTCTCCTGCTGCTGTTTTTGCTGTTACAATTTCAGTTGGGTTTGGTTCAATTATACTTGGCATGACAAACTTTACAAGTGTTTCCAATGTGTAAAAACACATGGACCCTTTGGATATCTTTCAGGAATAGGTTTCCATTGAGGACAGGACTATGTGATTTGTTTGGAGTTTGGTTCCTACAGAACATTAATATTGCCCCGCTCCAGGTCAAATATATTCACCATTACGTCCACAGAGGTAATAAAATTATCCCTGACATTCCACACTAACCCTCTTCCATCCTGCAATCTGATCCACCATAATCCGAGTTCAATCCTAATATGAAAAAGGAGAAACAGACAGATTTTTTTTTCAAATTCTTGGCTATTCCTGGTTGCTCTGGCTACAGCTTTGATGGCTGTTAGAGCTCAGACGATGTAACTGGCAGCACCAATGAGCCAGGCAAGTTTGCCAGAGGAGAAACACAGCAAAACTCACTGTTCTCTGAATGTTAATAGTGTTTTTCTCCAAAATTTTTCAAACTGGTCTTTTTACCAAATATTGCCTTATTACCATATGTTCTGATATTTCTGTTTGATGAAAGGCTATTTTCTGGTGTGCTGTTGTTTAAACATTCAAACATCTCTTTCTTTCATCTCAGTACAGAACATTTCATAGAATCATTAGGGATCAGAAAGGACCTCGAAAGATCATCCAGTCCAATCCCCCTGCCACAGTGACTCTCCTCAGTGACTCTAACACTTTGATTTTCAGAGAGCCTCTTCCTTTGGCTCAGTTAAAACAGGTACAAGGGGGATGGTTTCAGCAGGAAAGAGAGAAGATTTAGAGTAGACCTTAGGAAGAAATTCCTCCCTGTGAGTGTTATCCGGGGAGGCTGTGGCTGCTCCAGTGCTCAAAGCCAGGTTGGATGTGGGTCTGGGCAACCTGGTCTGGTGGGGTGTCCCTGTCCATGGCAGGGAGTTGAAACTGAGTGATCTCTGTATTTTCTTCTGACAGAAACCATTCTGTGATTCAACTATACAAAGAACTTATTTGCTGCAACATTTCTCGATTGGAAGTTCTTTCTATGTAGGAGCAGATGAAACATCCAAACATGATCCTGCTTCTGTACACTGGAGATACAGGGGCCACAGAAGGTGTCAGGGAGACCAAGATTTCCCACAGCAGAAAAACACGGCTCAGGATAAAGAACCTGCCATCACTCTCAGGGGCTGAGGGAGTTAATGCCATGCTGCGATGAAGTGAGAAGTAATAGCAGCTAAGATATAAATGCAATAAATACAGGGAAATAAAAAAAAAAAAAAACAAAACAACCCAAAGATTTCTAAGATGTTATCAAAACAAATTACATTTATCACACCTATGCAAATATCTACAGACAATTCTGTGCTAAAATGTGACACACAATATTTTTGTGCAAATTTGGCGTTCTTTGTTCATGTATTAGCTTGGGGCAACAAGAGCAGAATGACTAAGAATTATTCAAGGGAAATTGGGGCTTGTGTTTATTCTGCAGAATAGGAAGATGATAATAATATTCTCTGAACTAATACAGAGTGTTAAATCAGAGCATATCAGACCATCTTCCAGAATTTAAGTCTCAGTGAAATAATTATATCATCCTTTTTCCCAAGCAGGCAAACTAGACAGAAGAAGTTGATTAGACTGCTCTCTAGTCAGACAATGAATCAGTGGCACAGCAGGAATATAGCTCTGTAGTCTTGAGATCCATGTACATACTCTGGTAATTGGATCAAACTCCAGGAAAAACATCCAGAAAATGAAACAGAAGTTAGGTCTTAACTCCTTGTGTGTCTGTCAGCCGTATAAATCTCAAGTGCACTCCTTAAAATGAGCTTTTTAATTTTGTTGTTATCATAGTGTTTTAATTCATCCCTCCTCATGCTCTCCGAGCGTCTCTGCTTTGCTCACAGCCCTTTAGTCAAATGGATCTTCAGGCAAAACAAAATGAGAACAATCCTATAAACCATTCAAGCCAGCCAAAACATGGAGAGAACAACAAAACGCATTCCAAGATCCATTTGTACTAGACCCTTCTTCTCTCACATCTGGGATTGTGCTTAGCCCAGGCAGTTTACAGCACTTCTATTCACTTTCTCTGTACCTCAAAAATGTCACTTAGGGCTTTTTTCTCCCCCAACATGTCCTGAAATTCACAAGCATCTCCATAGACTACAGAAAGGCCATTCCAAATTACAAGAAATACACAAAATAGATCCTTTCTGGGGTGCTTTTTGTGTTTTTGTTCTTTCTTTTTCTTTTTTTCCTGTCTTTTTTGGTTTTTCTCCTTTTTACTTTTTTTTTTTTTTAACAAGAAATTGCTATTGCCAGCAAAAGCATTTCCCTCACTTGCACAGCTGCCACACAACCTGGCAGTCCTCTCATTCTCATCTTTCATACTAAGATTCTTTTGAATCTGAAGTGATGGAAAAGCACCTTTACACCAGAGGTTTGACACTCCATGAAATTGAACCCCAGCAGCAGGTCATTCGTTCGCTGTGTAAAACCAGCCTTTTAGGGTCTGCTGCTGAACCCTCTGCTCTAAAATGACCTTACAGATCCCCGTGTCTTCACCAGTTCTATAAGGGCTATCCAAAAACATGACATTCTGAAGAGCAAATGACATTCTGAAAAATAGTGTCTTCCATCCTTGCCCCCTCCCTGCTGCAACCTCTTCCAGTTGTGTAGGAAAAATGTTTTCCTTTTAGAAACAAAGAGGACACTGGAAAACCCGTACACCTGTGCTACTACTCTCTGCCTAGGCATAGACCAAATTGAAGATAATAGATAATCATTTATGGGTCGACATAGACTTGGCAATTTGGTGGCCTGAGAAGCTTGTGTGTTTGCACTATCACTTAGGACAAGACCTGTACATTTTGCTGACTGCTACAACCAGTTCTTTGTTTAAGGATGATAAAGCACAGGCTCAACCCATACGTGAACAAGTATAGGGTCATAAAAGCAGAATGAAAGTAATTGATCCCCATTCAGAAAGCACTTCACAAATTGCATGCTGCATGACTCTGGGAAAGGTGGTTGGATAACCTAAACCTTGACCTGATTGCTTGAATCTGAAAAAAAATAGAGTAAAAATATTGGGGACAGTTATTGCAAAAGCTCTCAAGGCCAAGGACTGGATCTGCAAAAAGGAATTAGGTAGCACAGTGCTGAGAGCTGTAGCACCTTCCTGCATGGGTCTAGCCACCTTATGGATTTCACCAAATTAAAAGCTTAGGATGGAAATTCAGTTTTTCATGGTTTTGTTTGTTTGTTTGTTCTTTTGATAAGGGCAGCAAAAGTAGAAGGTCATGCTGCCTTCGTTAGACCGTGGACTCAGGATGTGGAAGACCTCGTTTCAGTTTCCTTCACTGTCTAAACCACTTCTTCTCTTATACCCCTGGAAAACCCTCCATCATCACCAACATGGTTGGCTTTCTAACCACTGGGAAAATAGTCATTGCCAATTTAAGGACATCTCCTCTGACTGTGAGTAGCATGGAACTCAAAAGAAACTTGAGAATAAGTGAATATAATTTTCTGGGAAAAGAAGTGTCAAAGACATGAGCAATGAAGTCATTGCCTCTTCTGTCCTCATTGTGACTGCAGATATGCAAGGAAGTAGAACTCACTTTCTCTGGTGGGGCTTTATTGACAAAATATGGGCATGAAAAGACTTCGGTTGCCTTCAGTGTAGAGAAGCACTATAATTTTAAAAAGGAGTTCTGATAATTAGAAGTTTGGATGGAAGTACTTAAATTGTTTATATTCAGACATTTTGTTCTCTCAATACATATCTCTTTGTGAATCAAGCATGCAAGTAACAGGGGAAGACATTCCAGCCCTAAATGGAACCCTCTGCACTGTAGCAGTTTTTAATCTCATCTGACTCCTGCAGAGAACAACGAACATTTTCCTTTGTCCTTATTTCTGCCTCTGATTTGCTTCCAGTGGTGTAGCAGGGGTAAAAAGTGGGTTTTTTGAGAAATACCCACCAGACGGGACAGCTGCTGGGCATAACCATTATCATCCCCTTGTGTCCCAGATAGGCTGAGGCTGAAGAAGTGGAGCTGTCTACACAAACATTACCTAACCACAACTGTTTTTTTCTCACTGTAATTAGATATATTGATCCGCTTTTCAAGATAATTATAGAGCTGGTAAACACTGTAGTTGGGTGTAAAACAAAAGGCTTGCTATTACCAAGGTTCCTTCCAATTGCTTTTCTATAAGGTATCTCATTTTGCATCTTTTATTTTTCTTACTTCATCTCCACTCACCTTCCATTTCTGCTGCTCCTCCATCTGTCCAAGATAGTCAAGTGCTCTTTAGCCCTGACTTTGTGGGTAAGTCGTGATTAAGAGATAGGCTGTATAATAAACTTGAAAGATTATTACATTTTGACTCATCAGGATGGCTTATTTAAGGCTTTCAGAATTTGTACTGTTAGATCCAGACAACCACCTTTGAAAATGTTTTGCTGACTTAATGGCTACTCAGCAGATGTCATCAGCAAATGATGTGACTTATTTCCTGGATGCCTTACAGAAGGTCATGTTCTTCTGGCCTCATTTGAGCTTGAATCAATGACTTTATTAACAGAATGGGCTTTATTCTAGTATGCTTGAGGTAGTAAGGCACCTGTGAAGATGGTCTAGGATGGTGTGTGAAGATGTCCAGGACCAAGTCTAGATGACTTACAATATCCCCAAAGTTCTGAGTAGAGAGGACAAACCACCTCCCATACCCTGCTGGCCGCACTCTGCCTAATCCAGACTGGGCAGTTGCTGACAAGACACTGCTGAGATGTGGTCAGCTTGATGTCTGCCTACAAAGGGCCTTTCCTGGAGGAATGTACATGATGTTTTTCAGATGTGGAGACCTTTGAGTGCCTTCTTATTGAATTACTTGAGATCTCTCAGCCTGTACTTGTCTCTGAATGACAAGACATTCAGCTAGGGTATCAGATACTCCTCCCAGTCTTTTATAGTCTGCTATCTTGCTGAAAGTCCCATTAACAGACATGCTAAAGTGTAAGACTCCTGGACCAAACATGGACAGCTGTCCTCTACCTGGACTTCATGCTGCTAATGACAACCCTTTGAGGGATTCCCAACCCACCTCACTGTCCACTTTATCATTTTTTCAATGAAGATGCTTCAGGAGACAGTGTCAAAAATCTTACTGAAGTTTAACAGCATCCTCTGCTTTCACCATGTTCTCCAAGCCAGTAATCTCATTCTAGAAGGCTCTCAAGCCAGTATGATGTTGTATCAGTAGAGTAACTGACTTACAAGCCTTTTTTTTTCAACAGAAAAGGGAAATGTTCCCTCTGTATTGTGAAAATTAGAGGCAACCCAAGAATTTGGCAACATAATTGTTCTGGAAACAAAATCCTTAATTGTAATGAGACAGTCTGACTAGTGTGAGAGAAGACTAAGGCAGAGCCACAACATCCTTACATCACAAAGAGAGATGTTGAAGCACATCAGCAGAGCCAGTGCCCCAAGAGGTGGTCAGCTCAGGAATGGCAGTGTGCCTGTCCACAAAGAAGCTATCAACCATCAGCTAATATAACTTCTATGTGTGACAGAAAGAGTCCAGCACTCTGGCTGGCTTCACGTGGGCACTTTTGGAATTGCAAAGCTGGCAGAGCTGGAGATTGAACACAGTGGCAAAATATCAATGACATTTCAATGATCAATGACATTTCATCAGCAAGTTTTAAATTGTCGGTTATTTGAAAGTGATGATGGGTAGTGGAAGTCTTTGATTTTCTTTAGCAAAAGGATGAAAGATGTGGTGTTTTAGATCTCCCTGGTCACTTCCAGAGCCCCTTTCTCTTTAGTTTAAGTAATCTGTGTTATTGTTTAGGCCAAGATCACCAAATTCCAGATCTTTTTTTCTTTTTTTTTTTATTCACAGTTTCTCACTGTTATTAACAAAATAAAAGAATATCTCATTGATAGAAACAATGAATGAAATTTGGAGAAGATAGCTGATTAAGTAGCTCATATTTCAAAATAATTTGGATCCTTGATTTTGCAGCATCTGTGGTAATTGTTTGACTTTATTTTAGCACGGCATGCTTGTGGAAGTTCCTTGCTGTTTACGGGATTCAGAGCACAGCTTTGGACACAAAGCTGATTTAGTCTTTTGAAAACACATTCTGTAAGATATTAATAAGCTGAGGCTGTATGTTGTGCTGATGAGATAAGGCACAGAGAACCAAGTGCAAGGGAAAAATGATGACTGGGAATTGATGATAATCACTTTACACTAATAACAAAGGATGAGTTTAACACTTTTTGGATTTGGATACTGATCCTCCAGATTGCTGATGTCAAAGAGTAGGACTCATTCCCTACTAAATTGTGTTGATTTAGGTAAGAAATTTCATACCCTGCTATGAGGCAAAGGTTTTTAAAGCCAGGCTATGAAGCAGTCCTAACTCTGCTTATGGCTGAAGGAAAGATGAGCTTTCCAAAACCCACCGACCTAACAACAAGCAGCTCTGAGGTCAGGATTGGAGACTTTAAAAACTGTCTGGATGATCTGGCATTGGTGAGGCCTCCCCTCAACTACTTTGTGCAGTTCTGGGTCCCTCACTTCAAGAAAGAGATTGAGGTACTGGAGAAAGTCCAGAGGAGAGGAATGAGGCTGGGGTAGGAACTGTAGGGAAAGTCTGATGAGGAGAGGCTGAGGGAGCTGGGGATGTTTAGCCTGGAGAAAGGGAGACTCAGGGGGGACATTATCATGTCCTATCCCTGAAGGGAAATTGTACACAGGTGGGGATCAGGCTCTTCTGCCAGGCAACTAGTGATAGGATGAGAGAGCAGGGCTTGAAGTTGCACAGAGGAGGTTTAGGTTAGATGTTAGGAAGCCCTTCCTCATGGAAATGGTGGTTAGACTTTGGAATGGGCTGCCAAGGGCAGTGGTGGAGTTCCCATCCCTGGAGGTGTTTAAAAAAAGGCCGGACATGGCACTTCATGCTCTGGTCTAGATAATCATGGTGATGTTAGGCCACACGCTGGGCTTGANAGACTCAGGGGGGACATTATCATGTCCTATCCCTGAAGGGAAATTGTACACAGGTGGGGATCAGGCTCTTCTGCCAGGCAACTAGTGATAGGATGAGAGAGCAGGGCTTGAAGTTGCACAGAGGAGGTTTAGGTTAGATGTTAGGAAGCCCTTCCTCATGGAAATGGTGGTTAGACTTTGGAATGGGCTGCCAAGGGCAGTGGTGGAGTTCCCATCCCTGGAGGTGTTTAAAAAAAGGCTGGACATGGCACTTCATGCTCTGGTCTAGATAATCATGGTGATGTTAGGCCACACGCTGGGCTTGATATTCTCAGGGGTCTTTTCCAGCCTCAATAATTCTATGATTCTGTAACTGTGCTGATATTCTTTTAATCATTTCTGAAGAGGTTTCCTGCATGCAATCTGGAGATCTATGGATCACCGATACCCAATATCATTTCTCTCTGGCCTTCAGATTGTTTCTGTGGCTGATAGTGAATTTTACAGTGTGTGCACAGTGAAACACTGATCATACAATCGTGAAGCCAACCATCACCTTGGTTTGATGGAGCACTTCTATAATGTTGTGAGAAGCTTAAGGCTTTTCATCATTGCCAATAATTAAAACCTCGATAAAAGCAGAGTTCACAATTTTCACCCAGATACCAGTTATTGTCTAAGTTATAATCCTAATCTGACAAAAAGAACCAGAGAACAAAATCGAGCCAGTGGTGGTAAGCGGTGCCAAACTGAATCTAAATGGGATTTTAATTGAGGTGAACAAGTTAAAGAGGAAAATGCCTGTTTTGTCAGAGCTAGTGAAAGGAGCTCAAGGATGGGTCTGCAAAGCTCCTAGCACCTGCGCTGAGGCACTTCCCTGCTGCACAAAGCCGCCTACTTGCCCTGGAAAAAAACCACCACCCAAACTTTCTGCAGCATTTTCACAGATGATTAATCACTGTTGTTAACAGGGGCGCTTCCAGCTGTATTTCCCATTGTTTTCCTTTCCTTAATTGTTTATCAGAAGCAGAAAGCTCCCACATCAACCTGAACTTAAAAAGTTTGGATTTTTCACAGCTTCTCGGTACCGACTGTCTGCTTTGCATTAAACGAAACCTATATTTCAAGAGTAGATTGAAATAAGGGCTGCGCTAACACCATCTTGGTTCTGTATGCTCTCTATTCATGTAGAGACAAAAGAGAATGGTTGCTTTAGTAAGTCTTTTTCCGTTTTTGCACAGTGTTCATTCATTCTATGCTCCACCAGATGTTCTGTGTTTCATTTCCAACCAGGTTCCCATCTGTCCAGAAGGCTGGAGTTTGAAGGATCTCATTACTGTGAGGATGGACTACTTCTTATTCTGCCCATTTTGGGTAAAAGGTAGGAAAGGGTAAAAGTGGGGAATTAAGAAAAAAATCCCAACCTCTTTTAAGCATTTAAAAAAGTGAATGTAGAGGATTGTGAGCAATATTATAGGGGGACCTTGAACAATATCTGAAATTAGGTGTTTGGTCTGAATTCAATGAAAGATAATGAAGGGTTTTGATATGATAATCCCACTTAAATGATTATAGAGTGGGGGGTGTATGTGTGTGTGAGCAATGTGGGGAGGAGGGGTGTTACAATAAGCTAGCCAGCCAGTTCTGCTCTCAGCAAAGTGTCAGATCGGCTGTTTTGCTAAAGATAAATTTTTCATGTTCCAAATATTCTGAGAGAAAATAAACTATACTAATAGCAAGATGCGTAGTGATTTGCACATTATCCAAGCCATTGAGTTATTCCTGACTGTCCCTATTCTAGTTCTTGATTTGCAGGCCAGCTACGCTCTGCAGCTGGAGCAAATTATATCAACAGAAGTGCTGATGTGACCACAAGTTGACAAAAGGACATGATTTCTAGTAGCAGAAAAGCAACTAGATTTTATGAAATTGTATCTAATAATGTTGTTTAACTCATGGATCTTGCATCTGACGTCTACTTTTTATCCAGTCCTTTCAGCAGCCCTTTGTTAGCAGTCACTCAGAAGAGGAAATAAAATGTAGCCATTGAAATAAAAATTGCTCTACGCTTTTTAATAGCTCAGCTGCAAGCTCTATTGTTTTATTTAATGGATTGTATAACTGAAGTCTTTCCTCATGACTATACTCATTTGGCTTCCTAGTTTCCAAACTAAACTACAGTATCTCAGGGTTCCAAAGGAAAGGATTGAGAGGGAGAGAGAGATGAAAGGATAAAAGGGTCTTTATAAGTGCAGAACGCAAACTACTGGAAGTAACGTGGCTCAGGAGTCAGAGCAGTGACCGAGAGTCAAGAATTTCTGTGCTGCGTTTCCATTCCTGACATTAACTTGCTCTGTGCCCTTGTTTATTAAACTCAGCCCCTCCAGCTCTCCATTTTCCAGTCTGCAGATGTCTGTAACAATTTCTACTCCATCCAAAGACACGGAGTGAGTGCAAGGGTTTTTGCACTTCGAGACCCTTGTGCAAAGCAGCATCACAGACAAGCAAAGTATTGTTCCATTAAATTGTCACCTCACAGAGGAAAAGTTTTCCCATCACCTGGTGTTTGTCCGACAGCATCATGCAGTTAAAAAAAACAGGATGTAAATGTGAAATAATGGGTAGAGAAAGCATCAGATTACTGTTCTCTAACCACTTAACTGTACGTACAGGAGACCTAAATTGCTCTGACAGGTTTCTCACTGCCCCATTGTGTAATTTTTCCCACACCTGTTTTTTCCTATGATGATTTCCTAGGGGACTGTCATTTGCAATTTGTACAGAACCTGGCACCGTGGGTCTCGGCTCCAATAGAGGCAGCAGTACAATAGCAATATCAAGAATAATGTCATAGCAGGGGTAAAGTGTGGTGAAAAATACCATTTTCTGTGACTGCATTTAGTGGCAAATTCAGTGTAAAAATTCAAGGACCTCCTGTAAACCAAGATGATTCTGCAGCACTGCTGAGAAAAATGAAGTCACCATCCCTAGTGAAATATACAGTCCATTTCAACAGAGAAATCAGAATGGCAAACATCCATTCAAGATTTGTAAAATCATTTCTAGCCAGGTAACCCAAAGCAACTTAGAAGTTAATTGACAGGCAATACGAACTTTGAGCAGTGATGAAGTAATAAAACCAGAGGCAATCAATCATCACTTCCAAAGTCTCCTCAATTTTCTTCAACTGCCTTAAAGTCGAAAGAATCTTGGGTTATCCGTGTGGTCTTCCAAGACTGTTTTTCAGAGTATGCCTCGCACATGCTCTTTAAAGAATTTAGGGGAAGCTTTCTTTTTGCCGTTGTCCCAGATGTACTTGTGCCTTGTAGGCATGTTCAGTGAAATGGAAAAAAAGGCCTTATTAAATCATCAAGTGCTAAGAAGGCTTTCAGCTGTGGAGGATACGCAATGTACATTGCAGTTGAAACAAATCATATAGTATAACCTGTTAAGAATGTAATTGAGATACATGTAATCATTAACCTTGGAACAGACTGGGAATCAGTTAATGAATCAAATCAATACCCTCTCCACTGATCCATAATAATTTGAAAGAAATGAAAAATTTAACAGTTGCTGTATGTGAGGTTATCATGGGCTGCAATTAGCTAGCCTCCGGGAGATTATGTTACCTAGTTACCAGAGGGTAAGTGTAATTTCCGTAGATCTTTTGGAAAGATTGTTATAATGACAGGTGCCAGACAACGAAATAGGTCAGAAAGAGACTTTAGGCGCTGGCTGTAGCTGGGTCAGCTTTGTGCCCCTCCGAGCAGCACATCCCTCTCCTGACATTTTGCACTCTGGTTAGTGCTGCTGTCTGATGAAGACGTTTCAATAGACTCTCTGCTGAGTGTATCTGTTACAACAACTAATGAAATCTCTGTTTTATGTGCTGCTACCTGTCTGTATCTCACTGGTTTGCTCTTCTACCAAGGTGTAAGTGAAGGCTGCCCAGTGCATTTTCCACAGAGACAGAGAAGCTTTCAAATTGCTGGGTGGGAGGAAAGATAACACCGGCCAAAGGAATAAATACAAACGAGAAACAAGTTTTGAAAATACATGTGGAATATACGTGCCTAGACGGCAAATGTTAACGAGCCTATTTTATAACATTAAATAGGATAGAGGAAGGAAAAAAAAACCCACCCTGTTGTTTGCCTCCACAGCGTGTACTCAGTGATACCCGTGCACAGTAGGATAGTTAGTTAGCTACCACATGCAAAGCAGAAAGCAGATGGTATGGTTGATATAGATCACAGGAACGTGAGTATCTGTGAGTGTGCATGTCTTTGTATGTTCGTGTGTAAATCAGCAAGGAGTTTGACATTGACATACTCCATCAAGTCTAGTTTATAAGGAACAAGTAGTGCAACATTCTGTGCATCTGGCAACATAACTAGCTCTGTCAATCTGTGGATACTGCTGACATTGTACTATTAGCGTCACTTCCATCTGTTTTGTTTATATAGGGCTTGATTTACTTTCACCATGTGAATCAGTAGTGGGTAGAAATGTCCAAAAGTCTCTGGATCCAATTAAACCTGCAGTGTGTTGTGTGGCACAATATTATCTGAAAGGGGAGGGTTATTGCAAGGATTCTTACCTGCTCCTTCAGTGGGAAATAGTAATGTATATCATGGAAAACAGAGGCATGTAAGTCAATCCTAAAAGACTATTTTACCAGGGAAAAGTCAGTCCTTGTTCATTTTCCTGTCTTCAGGGGTACAGAAATTGATATTGAGACACCAATCTGTTCCAGTAACTCAAAGCCAGGTTAGTCCACCCAATGTCAGATATTTTTTTCCTTTTTTCACCTGGTTGGTGCCACTAAATGAAGCAACAGTGATGTTCTCTCTTATAGATAGTACTGCCCAGTATCATTATATAAAAATATGAATCTCTCTTCCATGTCTCCTCTGTTACTCTAAGCACAAGGAGACAATAGCAGTGGTTCAGTTTAGGCCAAACTTCTACCTTAGTTGATCTCTACACCCATCTCTGGCTCTAGCTACTTCTAAGGAAAATCAAACGGTCTGTTCAGCAGTACAAATGGGCACAGAAAATGTGTTATACAACTGAAATCATAGGGCAAATTAGATGGGCTTATTATGATTTTTATCACCCTGGATGCTGAGCAAGTTAGATAACCTTAATTACATGTCACAGGATCTTTTCTGCCCAGTCATTGTCAGGTCTATATCCTTTTGTCTCATATGGAGAAACAACCAGAATCCTATTTAGGAGAACTAATTAGTGACTTACTTGGAGGTCACACTGACATCTGTGAACAAAAAAACCTCTTTTCCATGGTACCCGATCCTTGATTAAACATCATCCTGTTCAGCAAATTTTGCCACATAACAAGGTGTTTATTGCAAACCCTGTATCCTTCCTGGTGTTCGAAAGATGGATTTAAAAGTAGTCATTATGATACCACAATGTTCTCTGTGATACTTGGTGCCAGGTTGTGATTTGGTGACAGGACCAAATTCTGCAGCTGCCAGGAGATGCTATGGTTTATTCTGTAATGTGAAGCAAAAAACAGGTAAATTTAAAAAGATTCAGAATACCCAGTATTCTGACAAAATAAAAAACAAGTGCTGGAGTCTCAACTGTTTGCCTGGGTCTCCTAGGTTATGCAGACTAAACAAAGGTTTTCAAACTATGGCAATAAACCCCTTTTGTTTACTGATGCCATGCACTTAACAGAGTAACCTTCTGTCAGAATAACCTGATGTCTTTTCTCCCACAGGCAAACCATGATGTCATCCGAACCAGCTAGTTCAGCCAAGTGCACACAGGATGTACCTTTTGCTCGACAGTCGATAGTAAAGATGTTGCTGTCAATGCTCTGCTGTCGTAGTTCAACCAAACAACCTGCAGGCAAAGATCATGGCCTCCCCTCTCTGGGCTTAGAGGAAGGAAACAGCTAAACATCTTCTTCTATGGTAAGAAGTTTCTAAATCTTCAAGGTTCACACATATCTCTCCCAGAAGAATAGCTTTGCTGCTAAGAATTCTAAGTGAGTTATGAATCTCAGTCTGGTGGCTAAAAATGTCACCATGACAATTATCACACTGAGAAAGAAGAAACTCCAGCCTAAACTAAAAGTACTCAGTAGCTCTGCTGAAGTTCTTTTTCAAATACCAAATGCTCAGCCTGAGGTCTTTCATGGCTACGACAGATCTGAGATCTGGTACTCAAGCTCAGTGTGCACACCCAAACTGGAAATGACAGGTTAAGTGCAGGAAGCCTCAATGGCATACGTTTAGGTATCTACACAAGACTTACACTTTTCAAAATTTTCTTATCCCACTGTTTGAAGACACCCAGAGCTCCCACTGCCTTAATCTGATAGAATGGGAGAACATTTCCTTCTGGGTACCAGGTATCACAACAGGCAGGGTCCTGATGTTCTCAGGCTTCTTCAGTTAGTGATTTTTTTTCTTCAGATGTTTACAGAAACTGCTCAACAGGAAGGACAGATGCCGCTCTGATCATTATATGGAGTATTGTGTCCAGTTCTGGGCCCCTCAGTTCAAGAAGGACACAGAGTTGCTGTAGGGTGTTCAGTGTAGAGCAATGAAGATGAAAGAAGTAGAGCACCTTTATGAGGAAAGGCTGAGGGAGCTGGGTCCCTTGAGCCTGGAGAAGAGGAGGCTGAGGGGTGACCTCATTCATGTCTACAAATATTGAGAGGTGGGTGTCAGGCGGATGGAGCCATGCTTTTCTCATGGTTATCTGGTGATAGGACAAGGGGCAATGGGTGCAAGCTGGAACACAGGAGGTTCCATCTAAATATGATAAGGAACTTCTTCCCAGTGAGGGTAACAGCAGTGGAACAGGCTGCCCATGGGGGTTGTGGAGTCTCCTTCTCTGGAGAGGTTCAAGACCTGATGGGATCTGTTCCTGTGTGACTTGATCTATGTGGTCCTGCTGTGGCAGGGGGATTTGACTAGATGATCTTTTGAGGTCCCTTCCAACCCCTAATGATTCTATGATTTTACGGTCAGGACATAGGTCTGCATTGCTCCATTGCTCTCCTGTTACTGTAACGGGATAGGGAGAGAAAGCAGACACTTTGTTTCACAAGCTCACTGCTGGTACCTGATTGACTAGAGGTAACAGCTCCCCTCCACCATTTGAGACCGAATCTCACATCATACCTCAATAACCATTGAGATGACTGAGCATGCAGAAGGGAAGAGTAGGTATTGAATATAATTTAGAGGAGCCCTTCTTCACTGCTATCAGTGTTTCATTTTTCACAGCTCAAACATAGTTGCACAAACAAAAGCCTTATCGTAACATCCATGATCTTTATTGAAACACATTCACATACAAGGTGTTCAGGGTCAAAGTAGGATTTTATAAGTAGCTTTATATATATTTTTACATTGCTTACATAGGGCAAAAGGTCTTGAGAAGATGCGTAGCTGGCTGTATCTCCAAGAGGATACCTGAAGAGAGTATTAGAAAAAAAAGGTTTCTCCACATAAAAAAGGATAAGGAAGTTCAAAGATCTACAGACTCATGGGCACATATGTAACTCCAAGATATCCATCCTTGCAGTCATTGCAATGAAACAGAGGCACTTAATGAGGGAGAAGTATGTCATGTATAGTTTAAGATAGTCACCTGGGAATGAAGGACATGGGTTGGGACTATGTCTCTGGACCGTCTCTTCATTTTTGGGGGTATGGGAATAAGCCCTACAAGGAGAGATTGATGGAGCTGGGTCTGTTTAGCCTGGAGAAAAGGAGGGTCAGGGGTGACCTTATTGCTGTCTATAACTACCTAAAAGGTGGTTATGGTCAGGAGGGTGTTGGTCTTTTCTCCCTGGACACTGGAGTCAGGACAAGGGGTCACAGTCTTAAGCTCCATGGGGGAGGTTTAGACTTGACATTAGGAAAAGGTTTTTCACAGAAAGAGTGATCAGATTTTGGAACAGGCTGCCCATGGAGGTAGTTGGGTCACCATCTCTGGAGGTGTTCAAGGTTAGGCTGGACGAAGTGCTGAGTGGTGTGATCTAGATGTCAGATGTTAGGTTTACTTGGTTGGTTTTAGGTTGGACTGGATGATCTTTAAGGTCTTTTCCAGTCTCATCATTACTGTGATACTGTAATACACAGAGACTTTCATGCACTGGCTTCCACAGCAGATCTAAACCCACTTTGAAATAGTGGTCAGTATGAGAAGCCAAGTGATGGTGCTATATTGCAGACTGAAGAGGAGAAGGCTCCCAGGGAATCTTGTAGTGGCCTTTCAGCCCCTAAAATGTGCCTGTCAGAAACGGGAAAAGACAGGGCACAATAGAATGATGGGTCAAGGTTTGAAGCTGTAAATTGGAGAAGAGGAGGCTGAGGGGTGACCAATTTTCTCCCTATTTACACTGGGCAGGAGGGAAAAATTCTTGAATCTGAGGGTGGGGGATCCCTGGAACAGGCTGCCCAGAGACAGGGTGGAGGCCCCATCCCTGAAGCCATTCCAGGTCAGGCTGGATGAGGCTCTGGGCAATCTGTTCTAGTTAGAGTTGTCCCTGCTTGTTGCAGGGTGGTGGGACTAGATGACTTTTGGAGGTCACTTCTAATCCAGTATGTTCTCTGGTTCTATGATTCTATAATATGCTATCACTGAATTATGTCTGGAGCTGTGTACAATACCTGATGACCTCCTTACATGAAGAGACCTAATTCCTGGGCTTTGGGCTGTTCATGAGTGAGACACGTACACCTTTCTGATCTATTTCCTAGACATACACTGTGCAAAGCATACCAGAATTGGACCTGAACAGTCAAGACAGGTTGAAATTATATGGCTGGTGTGTGAATCCAGTTCTACATTTCTTAGATGAGGTAATAAGTACAAGCTGAGGGTTCCAAGGCAAAAATCAGGTAGTGCTTCTGAAGTTTTATTTCTGCTACTAACAATGTAGGTGGCATCTGGACATTAAGTACATCCTGCTTTGATGTGTTTGATTTACATGGTGATTCATTAAGTTTCAAGACAGGAATCCAGCCTAGCTCAGCCAAACTGGCTCCTCAACCAAAATCTTCACATGTGGCATGTGATGTGACTCCTTTATTTTTTTGGATGCAGTATCATCATCACTTCATGTCTGGGGAAAAAAAAAAACAACCCACAACAAACAGAAAACCAGAGGGAACAAACTGCAGATAATTCAGTAAAATTCAACTGAAATACACATTTCATTAAAATAATTAAGAAATATAGAGGATTATAGCTCCATGAAAAGCAGGTGATAGATTAACAGGGGTACCTAGGATTGCAGGCACTTACTGTTTATGGAAATATCATTAAATTTTACCTTTGAAATTACTCGCTTTTCATATTTAAAAAAGAAATAAATTAATAATCTTAAGTCTATGAGTAGTAAATGATCAGTAAAATTTTTGAGACACATAGGTAAATGGTAACCTAAGAACCCAAGTAAATATTTTAATTGTACCATTGTTGTGTTATTGAGTACTGTGACCAATACAAGCACTCATCATCTGAAGCCTGCACAGAGTTATTATATTTCATAATTTAATAATGATGATGCAGAGTATATGGCCAAAAAAGGCAAGGAAAGCAGTTTTTGTACAAACAGAGGTCTGAAGATACATAATATTTGGTTTGCTGTAAAAAGAGATGTGCGCCCTTGTGGCTTCGAAAGTGCAAACCTACAGGATTGCTTTTATTCATCTTCTATTTACTCCTAGTAGAAACCTCAGCATACCATCAACCTGTCCATATCCCTTTGTAAGGGTATTGCATTGCTGCTGTCTCTCCTTCACAAATAATTAAGGCAGAGAGGAGACAATTCAGTGAATGTTTCTGCTTTCTTCTGAAAATGAGTTAAAAAAGAAACCAAACACTTCCTGCCTGAACGTCTATAGCAGCAAAAGTGTGAAGCTCAGGACTGAGACCTCCAGTGTGCATACCCAAATTAGCAGAGTGCTACAGCAACCCACCATGACACATCATTATGACAAGAATTGAAATGTACCTCTCTGAAAAGTGCAACACTCACCATTAATTGCTTGCAACACAGAGATTCTTCAGGATCCAGCACATGGGTTCCTTCATGATCTCCCAGGTCAACGGTGTCTTTGCCCTGAACTTTCTCCTCTGACCACTTCTTGAGAGAAAGTGTCATTGTCCCTACATTTTCAGTGTTTCCTTGCTATGTTTAAAAAGTTCTGCTATGATTTAGTCCTTAGAAGGAAACATTTTGCTCGTAGTACCGGCTTGATTTCATCAGCCAGCTAGTTATACCTGAAAGATGGGAAGTATTGTACTTTCTCAGAAGGACTTAATTATGTGGATGAAAATATAAAACTAGCTCCATGGCCTTTGTAGTTTGATATTTGCAGAGACGAAAATGGCAGCTCTGTGCAGGCTTTTATTAGGTACTGTCTTCTTGCTGAAGGGACTGTCATTGGTGCAGTTACAAACTGAATTGGACAGCAGTGTAGGAGAAAGGGACCTGGGGCTCCTAGTGGACAGCAGGAGGACTATGAGCCAGCAATGTGCTCTTATGGAAAAGAGGGGAAGCAGCATCCTGGGGGGGATCAGAAGGGAGATGGTTAGCTGATCAAGGGAGGTTCTTCTCCCCCTCTACTCTGCACTAGTGAGACCGTATCTGAAGTATTGTGTCCAGTTCTGGGCCCCTCAGCTCAAGAAGGGCACAGAGCTGCTGGAGGGTGTCCAATATAGAGCAACAAAGATAATGAAGGAAGTAAAACAGCTCACTTATGAGGAAAGGCTGAGGGAGCTGGATCTCTTTAGCTTAGAGAAGAGCAGTCTGAGGGGTGACCCCATTCATGNTCTGGACCTGTTCCTGTGTGACTTGGTCTAGGTGATCCTGCTGTGGCAGGGGGACTGGACTAGATGGTCTTTCTAGGTCACTTTCAATCCCTAATGATTCTATGATTCTATGAAATTTCCCTGTGTATAACAAACAGTATATTTGAGATTGGCCCAAGTGTGTACTTCTCTTTCCAGAAAGGGGAAAAGTTAGTTACCTCTAACTGGAGGTGATGACAGCAAAGCTTCTAAGACCTCAAAAGATAACAGGTAAATGAGAAGAACAAGATAATTACAAGGTATAGAAGTAAATGAACGATTTTTAAAGCATTAACTGTTTGCTGAGCTCCTGTTGATGGAGAAAACTGTTGCATCCAACACACCTGTCCCTGACCTGAAAGTGTGCTCTCATTATCATGAAAGCCAAAGGTATTCTGGGGTACATTAAGAGGTGTGGGTCGAGTAGATCTAGAGAGGTAGTGCTTCCCTCTACTCTCCTCTGGTGAGGCTGTATTTGGAGTATTGTGTTCAGTTCTGGGCTCCCCAGTTCAAGAGAGACAGGTAACTGTGTCCAGTGGAGGGCTATAAAGGTGTCAGGAGGCTTGAATCATCTGTCCTGTGAGGAAAGGTTGAGAGAGCTGGAGCTGGTTAGCCTTGAGAAGACTGATAGGAGACCTCATCTACACCAATAAAGATCTACAGCGTGGCTGTAGGAAGGAGGGAGCCAGATGCTTTTCAGTTGTGCCCAGTGACAGGACAAAGAGCACTGGGCACAAGCTGAAACACTGGAAGTTTCATTTCAAAATAGGGATGAACTTCTTTCAAGTGTGACTCTCAAAGCCCTGGCACAGGCTGCCCAGAGAGGCTGTGGAGTCTCCTTCTCTGGAGATATTCAAACACCACCTGTGCAGTGTGCTTAGGGTACTTAGCTTAGCCCTCTGCTTTGTCAGGGGCTTGGACTTGACGAACTCTTGAGATTCCTTCCAACTCCAACAATTCTATGATTCTGTGAACCTGGTGCTGGTTGATGCTTGGCTACTGCATCCTAGTAGTCTAACCCTCAGGATCTACAGGATCTGATGGCATTTGATCTTTCCAGTGAATGCCTGAGTCTGTAGGCAAGTTCTGAATGAAATTCATTCATCTGTCAAAGAAAGTTTAAGCTGATCACCTTTCAACACTCATAAATGAGTCTGAGTTCTCTGAAATAAAAAAGAATAAAGACTGACTCTAGCTGTATCTGATGTTATCCTGCTGAATAGCAAAGTTGCCTTTTGCCATGAGCCCAGAAGGACTCTGCATCTGAAACAAATACCTTTATTGAGGAATGAAAATTCTAGCTACATAGGTGAACATTGCAATCATACTTTTTTGGGGTTTTTTTGGTGTCAGATTTGACAGAAACATGAGAGTCTGTGTACTTTGCTTTTTTCACTTCACAGCCACAGAGACGAACATGTCATCTTCAGTGGTCCAAGACACCACCCTGGATCTTCAGTCATGTCATTTGGAAATCAGAAAGCTCTCTGCAACAATGCATTTAGACATTCTGTAAGATGCCACTCTGGTGGCCATCAGGTGCACTAGTTAACATTCATGTAGGACTTGATATGGCGTGCTAGAATTGCTTAGTCTTTGCTTACGGATTCTAGCACAAGTACCACAATAACAGATTTGTTTTAACTCCAGGAAGAAATGGCCAGTGAATCATAAACAGTTTTGTCCCCATTTCCAAGCACTTAACAATTGAGTATAAATGTTATAACCCACCCTTTGCACTCAGCCACAGTGGAGGCAGGTATGAAATTAGTGCTGCTTATTGGCAAAAAAATAAACCAGAGCCACGTAAATCACATTTCTACTATCAGGCGACTACTGAGAGTGTAGAAAAAGGATAAGGAGACAGATGACCTCTCCAGGTTGTTCTTTCAATTCTTCTACATTTTAAAAAATCCATATTTACCTAAATACAAGAAAATGCTACCTTTCCCTGCAGATATAGCTCCTTAGTTCACTTAATGTATGTTTCAGAACAACAGTCAACCCCTTTTCCATTTGTTTAAAAGCCTCTCTGTGAACAATAATGAACAGGTTTCTCTGACCACTTTAACTTTTAAAAAGTCTGATTTGTACTTTCTCTGAAACTTTAAATGCATCATTTCCATATCCGATAAAATTGGTTCCTCTGTGAAAAGGAAGAAACATTTCTGAATTTATTCAGCTATTTTTTTTTGTACATAACTTATTTTATCAAATATTTATAAAAGTTTTAAACTTTGCAATGAGCTTGAGAGCTTTGGACTGGCTTGTTCCCAGATGCCTGCAGTATGTGACTCCAGGGACTCTCAACTCAAAAATTCCTCTGAGAGAAAATGTGTGGGTATGTGTAAGCTAAAGAAGAGAATTCTTTTTTCAAACATAAAGGTACTTTTTGGTTAAAGCCACTAAAACCAAAGGTAAATGTTGAATAGCTCAACATTGTAAGTATTGACTCTAACATATTCAATTTATTTGATCTGTAGCTGACTTTATGAAGCCTTGATTCCCCACACTGTGAGAAAAAGGATGATCACCCAGCCTGACTCAAGGAAAAAAATAACAATTCTGGCTGTCTCTGATAGCAAGGCCACTAGTTTCTTCAGATCCTTTTGATTATATCTTCATTTCTAACTGATTTTCATTAGTTAAATCATGTAAATGTCCACATTCATTTATCCTGTTCACAGACATAGCAACCAAGATAATATTTTATCCCTAACAACTATGATTTAAAACATTATTTCCCCTTTTGATCATGTCTCTGGGTTTTTACCAAGATTTAGATTTTGAAAAGACCCTCTAGAGATTCTCCTACAAATACACTAAGCTGTCATAAAATTTTCATTTTGGATTAAAATGTCTTGATTTCAAGCTTTGGTTTAAAAACGAGTATGAAATATGTGTGGTATTAAGCAGAGATTCCATCTGATTTCTTTATGAATCTCTTAGTTTCTTGACAGTTTCTTGATCTGCCATTAGGTATCCAAGGTATGATCAATAACAAAAGCCTCTTTAGTCCAAATCTCCCATATCTAATGCTCTTAATATTCATTTTTATCAAATTAATAAAAATTCTGAGGGCCACATGGCTCATCAGGGTAATGATGACTCTCTAATAAGCTATTGATCACTTAACAAAGACCACAGTCTCTCCAGAAGGATCACGAGTTGTCAGCCCAGCTATCAAATGCCTGAAGCATCTGACGGTGGGCAAGACAAACAAGCAAACAGCTCCCTCTGCTCTGCATCACTAAACTGACAGTCCCACCCTTTGTTTCAGACCAAGACTTCAACATACTCGCAACGTGTGTGTCATATGAGTGTGAGTTACTTCTCATCTACACCCACTCATACTTCCTTCCTAATAGCAAGTTGTTCCAAAATATCTCGTCAGCAGCCCCTTTCCTACTGCTTCAAGAAAAAAAAAAAAAAGGCGATTGAATCTGTGGTCCGTTGGTTCATTTTACCCAGTGAACTAAACATGTTTGTTTTGCCCTTACAAGGCTAGATCTCCTTCCTGTTTGTGAATGAAACACTCATCAGCACAATGTAATGTGACTTCATTCAGTAGCAGCAGCTGCAGAAGCAGCCAAGAAGGGAGTTTTTTGGACATTCAGAAGAGGACTGGGCAAATATTTGACTTCTGAGGTTTAGGAAAGGGAAAAGAATTTTTTTAACTTTTTTTTCTCCCTGGGAATGTTTTCATTTTGGCACCATTTTTTTTTTTTTTAATAGTTCAGTTTTTTGCATCCTATTAAAAAATAAGAAAATATTTTGACTGGATCGCAAAAGCACATAATTTTCATTTGACCAACAGGAGATGTGGAGATGTCATGTATTTTTACATTTAAATTCACTTAAAATGCAATTTTGTTTTATAAAAATGCAATACTTATATTTTATATAAGTTCAAAGCAAAAACCTGAACACATTTCATTTTGGAAATATGTATTTGCTTCCAAATTCTATTCTTTCTCTTTTTCCTTTATGGAATCATATAATTTAATCTACTGCAATACCATTCTGGTCCTTCTTGGTTCCACTGCATAGTGTTAATCTGGTCCACTTTGAAGCAAAATAATTTGACTCACTTTTACATTACATAATTAACTAATTCAAATATGCACCCAGAATGTCTATTATCACCTCAATATTTTTACCCCAAGGTTTCTTCATTTCAAAGTCAGTCTTAAGCTACTTTCCTAGTCTCTGCTTCTGTTTGGTTTCCCTTTTAGTATTTTGACTCCAGGTATTTTTATTTCCAATTCCAACCTTCTTTTATAGCTTAAATAATCCTACTGTTCCTGCATCAGTGAATGTTTTTCTAAAACACATGGGTTGCACAATGCCAATATATCTGCCTCATCTACCTCATGAACACAATTACTCTGTGTGCAGTAGGTTTCTAATCTTACGGGTAATGACTTCAGTGTGACTCAAATGACTAAATTCATGACATTTTGTATCTCAGGTCTTTGCATAGGGGCAATCTGAACTGCTCTGTTGGAACAAAGGTTCCAGCTGGTTCTTCAATGTGAGCATAGACACCATGATCCATAATAATTGTCATGAACATCGTCAGTGCAAGTCTGAAGAAGAGGTTTTCACATTTCTTGATATGATATTTTATGGATAGCCATGGTTATGGAAAAGACTTTCCTTCCAGATGTTTCTCACACCTTGATTGCTATGAAATGACCACAACCATTAAACTGTGATTTGAAATTTCCTGGCAGCCACACCCTGAACCACTGGAACAAGCTCTTTCTATTGGATTCTAGATGGGGCTTTCACCAGTCGCATAGCAGTCCCTCTGCTGTCATTGTTATCCAGATATATTGCTTTTGCCTCAATAAAATAGTCTTTAATATTGTCCAAATAATGCTACGAAACTACTGTGCCAGGGGAAAAATAATTGTCCTATTTATAATATTTTCACACTCTTATAGCTTTTATTCATTTTCTCTTTTCTGTGTTTTTGTCAGGATTCCCATTAATGCTTCAGAAATGTCTGTATTTATTGGACAAGCAATAGCTCAATAAATAACTTACATGAAAATTCTTTGACTTTTAAAATTAAACAATCATACAATTAAATTCATGTATTCTGAATGTTTATTCAGACCATGCTACAATCAGCTCACTGAAGAAGCATGTGTAAAACATCCCAGACTGTTTTCTCCAAATTATCTAAGGTAATGTGAAAAATGACTGTAAATCCATCTCAAATCCAAGAGCTCAGCACAGATTCTGATACCCAGCACTCTCATTACCAGTGCAGCATCAAGAGCAGAGCTGCTTAGTTGCAGTCCCTCAGTTTCAGTCACACCAGTTTCTCTCCCAATGAAACTGTGGTTTTTCATCAGCCTGAGAAGCATCTTCTACTCTGATTGACTTTTTCCTCAGATGTATTCATCACATAATTGTAATCAGGAGATGCTATTGTGTGTTGTTCCTACTGAAGTAGGGCATTTATAGCATTGCAATTAAGAAGGCTTCATTGCTAATACACTGGGCATTTGCCTTTTCCGTAGATTTAATGGCACTTTGCTGAGTGATTGAGTTCAAGAAGGATGTGGAACACCTCTCCAAAAAAACTTTAGGCTTTTCTTCAAGCACTTTGAATATTTGCCAACAAGAGGTTGGATACCTACCTTCCTCTGGTGAAAAATTTAATATTAGCTTTCTAATGCAACCTCTCTTTTAAGCATCACTCTGCTCTAACAGCTTTCATTTATTTATTTTTTTATTTTGGCACAAGCAGGTTGTCTCCTTTTCCCCTGCCCTCTACTTTCAAAGAACAAATATAGCGGGTTTCTTGACTTAATTTAAAATTTATCACTGGCATTTGGAAAACCATTTGCATCTCAAATAATTTTAAAAGGTAGAAATATCTGGCAAATAAAGAGTGGAAAGAGTGAAAACAAGTGGATCGTGCATGGTCTTAAGCTACTCATTCTCATTCCATAATAACTTTAATTTCTTAAAATGTTACACTAACCTCCAATAAGAGAGTGCTTCTTTATTAGAAAATTAACGATTTTTGAAGCATTTTTAATGGTTTCTCTGCAGTGTTTTACATAGGAAGCATCTTGCATGACTGAAAACAGATTTATTTCAACAAATTGCTATTTTCCTTCCTCCCTGAAATGTTTAATTGAATGATGTTACAAACGCTTCTGGTTGTGCAGCGTCATTACACAGGCAGGGAGCCACTTTAGGCTTCTCTACAAGGCATGGCAGTCCGGAGGTACCTGGATGCCCAGCTCTTTGTTTCATTGAACATCCCAGCCGGTGGGTTTGATTTCTTTGCCGAATCATGTAACAAGGACCCAAAATGTGACAGAACTGTCACTCAGGCTCCTGCTCTCTGCATTTCCTCACTCTCAGCGCAGAAACCTGTGTAATAGCTGCATAAACCTCCTTGCATATGCTTTCCCTCAATATAAGGGTACCCCCAGAGAAGAAAACCCATCTGAGCCCAAGCTCTTCAGGCATATTGACTGCCTGGTATTTGTCACTCCTACATAGCTGCATCATTTCTTGGTGCTAAACTCATTTGCGAAGATAGAGGTATGGTGGGAAATGACACCCACTGGTAGCAGCAAGTGGTAAAATTTGAAAGAGCTTTCGTTTACTCATTTTAACAGTGTGATGTATTGGGCTTTGGGCTTATGTTAACTTATTGATATATTGTATTTGTGTCTTCTATATTTAGAGTTGGCTTCTTCCTCCCCCCCTCCCCCCCGCTGCGATGTAGCTCCTTAGCCCCCTTCCAGATGATCTTTGTTCCTGTGACAAGCAAGTCATGGTTAAAAAAAAGGCAGCTGGCATGAGTGCTGGCTTCCTCCCACCTCCCTCAGCCTGATGTCAAGTTCATTCTGGGTCAACAAGGGAGCTACAAGAAAAGGTTTGTAAGTAAGGATCAACAGGACTTGCGTGACTTTGTCTCTTATTGTCACCTTTCCCTCCTGAATTGAAAATGGTCCTCAGTTTATCAAGAAAAATGATCTATCCTGCCTTGTAAAAAGGGGAACAGGACTTTCTTGCAGCTGCTGCTTGATTTCTGCTTTCAAGGCTCTACATCCACAGCAAAGAAATCCAGACAGAAAATCTGTTGTTTTCTAATGTTGGGATTTTATATAAGGTGGCTGATACCTTCTTGCCCAACATATTCTGGTCTCTTACTGGTGATGGGCAACTGGTTGAGTTATCAACACTGTGCACAGGGACAGAAGAAGCAAGGAAAATGCATGCAGAGGGATAGATTTAAGAAGAAATTTTGGGGAAAATTTATGCACTGAGCAGCTCAAGAGGAAGCAGGAAGGAAAAGCAGAAGATGGGCTGGTTGTGCCACAGTGAACACTGCAGTTTTAAGGACTTGCTTGTGTGACAGTGAACCAGCTATAGGTCCTAACCCACATTCATAGCATGTGCCACAGCAAATAGCTACAGCAACTTCTTCAGTTACAGTCATCTCCTGAGCACAGCAGCAAAGCACCTTTTTCCTTACAATACATAGATTCCTAGAATGGTTCAGGTTGGAAGGGACCTTTAAAAATTACCCACTTCCAACCCCCCTGCCATGAGCAGGGACACCCTGTACTAGACCAGGCTGCTCAAGACCCCGTCCAATCTGGCCTTGAACATTTCCAGGAAGGGGGCAACCACAACCTTCCTGGTCAACCTGTTCCAGTGTCTCACCACCCTCATCGTGAAGAACTTCCTCCTGACCACTGTGGCTTATGCTCTCGTTTTACAGACAGGGAAGACCCCTGAAGGATGGGGTGGCTAAAAGTAGTGAAAGCACAAAAGGCAGTAAAAATGATCTAACTATCCCATTCTTAACATCACAACTTGAATTCCCAAACCTCCCACTCACCCACAGCCAACCCACAGAGAACATAACCTTTTCTGCCCACAAAATTATGGGCATATTCAGAACTGCACAAATAGTAATCATACTGGGCAACTAAAGATCTCACGCCTCAACAAGGAGATCTGTCTGGATATTGCTTGGTTATCTTCCATGATGTTCTCTGGGTCCTTTCCAATTAAAAGCTAGAGCAATCATTTTATTTTTGCAAGTACTCTAGAGGTACAAAAAAACTCACATTTGCCTGTACAACCTGGGGGAAAAATAATCAATGAATACATTAAGAGAGAGAGAAAGAAAAAGAGGAATAAATAGTAGATAGAGAGAGAGAGAGAGACAGAGAGACAGAGAGACAGAGATAGATAAATATAGTGAGAGAGACAGGAAGAGAACAAAATTTGTCCTTCTCTGAATATATTTTACAAGAAAAGAATGGCTCTATCATGTATTTTCAGGCAAAGGATCAAAATACAAATCTTATCATAAAACTATTACCCCCTTCTATTACGCCCTTGTAGTTCCAAACAGTACTAGAGGTGCTCATTTTCCTATACACCCATTCTCTCAAAGACATCTGATCCTGTTGCAGAGGTTTCTACCAGGCAAGCAGAGAAGCTTCTGGCTTGTTGCTTCTTCAAGGTTAGCAAACTGGTTATGATGGAAGTGTGAAATGAGCCCAGCTCTTCCAAGAACAATCCAAGACCCAGAGTACCATTGCTGTCTTTCCCTGCGTAAGATGGAGCCGTGGTATCTTTTGAGTGTTCCAGAAGAACTTTCCTGTCAATCTTGTCTTGAAATTTTCACTGCAAAAGAGCTTTTAAATTATTGCCCTGGCAGGGCTGTACGGGCAGGAGGTTTGAAATTTCAGCTAGAAAATTACACAGGAAAAGGTGTTTAAACTAGAAAATGACATTTCCCTTGAAGTTTTTTGGCACAACAGGAAAAGAAAAACCCATTAAGAAAAATGAGAGTGCATTGAGAAGGTTTAGGATGAAGTAGCTGGTAACTCATTGGTTTAAGTGAGGTCAGTGTTGTTATTCTTCAAAATGCCTCTTATTTTGAGGGGAAAAAAAGCATCACATTTTAGAAGGAAGTAAATTCTTTTCATCTGCAGTTCCTACTTGCTGGTTTGGACAAAGTTTTGTGATTAGGTACCTGTGTATTACACAGCTTGAGAGTCATTACAATAAATCAGGAGTCACCACTCTGGGAGTTTAAAAAAAAATTAAAAAATAAAATGGAACAACATTTGCAGATTATCTTTGTCCGCAAGACTAAGTGCACACAAGTGGATAATCTTGATGTGGTTTTAAAACAGCAATAATAAGAGACCAAATTTGAGCTCTGTATCACTTGAGTTGGTAACAAAAGAGCCGAGATTCATGATTTTGCACAATTACTTGTTTCTCAAGAAAATACAGTAATTTCATTAGTTTAATATTATTCCAACTCTTTAAAAGGCTTTCAAGCAATCTTGTTTGTTTGCTCTTTTCTTTCCTTCATTTACAAACTGGAAAGAAAAAACATCTAATCGAATTTAACCTGACCCTTAAACTTAGAAAAAATGTGTAGCCTTAGAGCATTTCTCATCAGTGCTAGAAATGCAGTTCAGGCGAATGAAAATGACAAAGTCACTCTCCATAACGACAGATGAAGACTTTGAGATGAGAAGGAAAGGAGCCATTTACCAAACTTCTTTTTATTTTATGATGTAAACAAGAGAGGTCATGTCTTTCCAGCATTCATTCCAGTTACGATCTCTGCTGTGAAAAGGTTACAGAGAAGTACATATGGGCAAGACACTCACTCTGTTGCCAGGGGAATGGGAATAGCTGAGCTTATGTTTGATCTTTTCTTGCCCATCATGCTTCATACACTTCATCTCTGTCATGCCACATCACACCAACATGACAGAGCAAGATGTCTGAGCACCTTGACTGAGCTATTGCTGTCCCTCTACACCCCTCTTCCCCAAGCCAGTCATCGACAGAGGCTTTCCAGAGGTGCCATAAGCAGGAATCTTTTCAGACAATTCCTCATGAGGCTATTTATAGAGCAAATTGGTACAAAAGTAGCTCAGGAGCTGACATGTATTTTTCTTCTTTAGGGTAGGAGATGACCTATCCCTCCCTGCAGTGCTCTCTGTAGACTAATGCTTCCTGAACTGCTTCCACATAGCACAGTTCTACCACTATAATACAAGCTTTACTGTAATAAACACCAAAATGCATATTTTGTGCTCAAAACAAGTAACGCTAGGGCTGTCCCAGCTACCCCACTTGATGGAGGGAGGACAGTCATGTGCTGCTATACAACAGTCAGTATCTATTATCTCTCTTAGAGAGACAATCAGAAGGACTGCTTTTATAAGGATGTCTGTGACACTAGTGTGTGACTTTCCTATTTGCTTCTACAGCAAATATAACCATTTAGTGATCACTCATCCTGTCCCTGTGTTCAAAGGCTGTTTAGGGGATCCACTTCGGTATGGGCATGAGATGGCTATGAAAGAAAGTCTTAGATGTGAAAAAAGTCACCTCAAGAAATAGACCTAGAGAATTTTCCTATTTAGGAAAGTCATTCTGGGAGAAACTAAGTTCTAATCTCCTTCTTGCTGAGTTTACTTGCATGGTAATTACCGAATGGTACTATCATCTCAAGGAAAATCTGACATGCGATGCAGCCTTCCATGTGCTAGATCTCATGGAAGAGAGCAACTCCTTCTTCCCAGTATTTTTACCAGGCATCTGAAAAACAGCAAAGCATTTGATAGCAGAATATTTTCAGCAGAAAAGGTGCCAAGTCCAGAATGTCCTTTCTTCTGATGAATGGAGATCCACATGTGACAGCCTCTGATCTTACTTAGCTGTCAGGAATTAGTCAACGCTCAGAGACGGTAAATTAATTTAATCTGAGTGATGTTACAATTTTTTTATTTTTTTTTTACTTCCTTACACAGAGAATCGTAGAAGTGCTGGTTGTTTAGGACTTCTGAAGGTCATCCAGTCTCTGCTTCAGCTGGGACTATTGCCAGCACTACATGAGGTCAGCAACGGATTTGTCTAGCTGAGTTTTGAAAATCTCCAAGGGCAAAGATTCTTCAGCCTCTCTGGGTCATTTCTTCTAACCTTACATCCTGGTGAAGAAATATTTCTAAATACAAAGTCTCTGTCACAAAATTTCTGGCCATTTTTTCCTGTTAGGTCTCCTGGCATTAGCTAGAAAAGTTTGGTTCTGTTGTCCTTATCATAGCTCTTCATAAAATTGTCAGATGTTATTAGACCATCCCTTTGCCTCCTCTTCCTCAGATGAACCAAAATGAGATCCCTCATCTTCTCCCCATGAATAGCATCCTCTGTGACCCTGACTTTTGGTGCCACTCCACTGGAGCTCTACAGCTTCTCCACAGACCACTCAAACTTGGGACACAAAACCAGATGGAATTCTGCAGTCAACCTGCTGGTCACAGTCCCCTTAATATGAATCAGTACGAAATTAGAGTTACTTGTGATGTCAGCTCACCTCTGATTTGACTTTCACTATAACCTCAACTCCTTTCAGCAGGACACAGACAGAATTCAAAGAAATCAAACAGTATAGTGATACCTTCCATAAAAGCTAATGTTTAGCTCATTCTTACTTTAGCTCACTGTTTTCCCCTCCCTCTGTATTGTGCAAGAGAACTCATTTCTCAGGCTTTTTTTTCATCCCGGAGCCACAGTGCTCCTGACTGTGATCTTTGTTTACTTCTGGTAAACTATGGGAGCAGCTAAGACTGCTATGGTTCCAGCACATGGAGTGAACAACCATGCACCAGCTGGAGATGCCACAAGTACTGTAGCAGCCATATCCACAAAGCCCTGTGGAGCCAGGGCAAATCAATGCATGTGACCAGCTCCTGGAGCCCTCTTCCAGTATCAGTATAGAAAGAAATACCAACACTCCTCTATGCAACTGCATTTGGTGTCTCAACATAACTCAGCGCTCCTTGGACTTTTCATGGGCTTTTGTCTTAATGTATTAGATGGGCTGGTTGGATGGTTGGTAGAGAGCTACATCCAAGTCTAGGAGAAGTCTATCTATGTCAGTGAAATCCATACAAGGATCAATATGACACTTGTGAGTGTAAGAAGCTCATTTCAGACAGCAAGCTATATTATTGCTATAAGAACATGTAAGTCTCTCAAAGTCTCTTCTCCCAAGTCACTAGTGATACATCAAGAGAATATGGCCTCAAGTTGTGCCAAGGAAGAGTCAGATAAGACATTAGGAAAAATTTCTTTGCTGACAGAGTGGTCAGGGATTGAAACAGGGTGCCCAGGGAAGGGGTGGAGTTGCTGTCCCCAGAGGGGTTCAAGTGGCCTAGGGAACAAAGTTTAGTGGGTAGGGTGGGGTTGGGTTGAAGTTTGGACTGGATGATCTTGGAGCATCTCTTCCAGATATGCTATATCTGGAATATATATATATATATATATATATGATATAATATGATAATATATATATGATATAATATGATCCTATGAGTGAAAGTCATAAAACAAGAGGAAATGGCCTCAAACTGCACCAGGAGAAGATTAAACTTCAGGAAAAACTTATTTCCTNGTTGCTGTCCCCAGAGGGGTTCAAGTGGCCTAGGGAACAAAGTTTAGTGGGTAGGGTGGGGTTGGGTTGAAGTTTGGACTGGATGATCTTGGAGCATCTCTTCCAGATATGCTATATCTGGAATATATATATATATATATATATGATAT
>VZRI01011738.1:193876-275732 GCA_013397515.1 Upupa epops | reverse complement strand
CATGGAGGTCTGGAGCTCAGGGACAGGATTTAGAGGTGGGCTGGGATATCTGGGTTGATGTTTGGACTTGATATTAAAGGTCTTTTCCAAATTAAATAATGCTAAGGTAAGTGCATTTTGAATAATGTCAGTACTGGGTATCCCACAGAATATCTCATTGTCCTGAAGCCTCAAAACTAAAAAGTTTTAGTTTAAAAAAGTTTTTTCTACTTCAAACTACACAAAACCTCATCCAGATGGGTCTGAAACATCTCCAGAGGAGGGGACTCACAACCTCCCTGGGCAGCTCGTTCCAATGTTTAGTAACCCTTACTGCAAAGAAGCTCTTCCTCATACTGAGGTAAAACTTCCTGTGTCCAAGCTTGCATCCATTACTCCTTGTCCCGCCTCATGCAACTGAGACAGTGTATTCCCCTTCTTCTTGACACCCAATCCTCATCTATGTACAGACAGTAATCAAATCCCCTCATAGCCTTCTTTTGTCCAAACCGAGAAGTCCCAATTTTCTCAATCTCTCTTCATAAGGCAGTGTTCCAGATCCCCAGTCATCCTTGTAGCTCTGTGCTGAACTCTCTTAATTAATTCTCTGTCTCTCTAGACCAGAACAGAACACAGTATTTTAGGTGTGGCCTCGCTATGTTCTTAGCATGCTTTCATTCTCTCTTTCTGTTTCTTCTCACAACAACAAACTTTTAAAAAAACAGAAAATGGGGTTCGTTATACTGTGCAATACTTTTTAAAAAATTCTATCAGCAAATCTTTCTATATTTATGGTTCTATCAAAAAATGTGACTAAAAATAGAAATAGTTTTCTCTCATCAAGGAATGAATCTGCCAAATGTTATTGCTATAGGAAATCTAAGTCACATTGGATTACCACCTGGCACTATCAATGCTAAACTACTGTCAACTTTAAAACAAGAAAAAAAGATCTTATTATCACAAGCTTAGGAAATAATTTCAGAACCATGTTAACTCCTTTCAATCCTTCCGTCACACAGTGAAAAGGAAGAAGTTACTCCTTAGCAGAGCAATTCATTGTAGTTCAAAAGGAGTTAATAATGAGGCAAATCCAAACAGTTCGGATTCATGACACATGATCAAGAGAAAATTGGGTGGAGTTAGCACTTTGATAGAATTACACATGTAAGGATGTAATTTTGGGGTAGGTTTGTGTTCACAATTCTAAATTTACAGCTAATTTCACCATCAGATTAAAGTTTTCAAGATTAATTTATCAGTTTGGAAAAGTTTAAGATTTGTTAAAAGATCAACTTTGCTGTCTCAAGAGGTGCCTTTGTTGGTATTAAATGACTCGGCTAAAACTCTTTCTCTATATAAATTTCCTAACTATTCTTTAATCCATGTAGGTAACCAACATGCTCAGAAATTTTAATGAAGCAGAAACTGTAAAGCAAAAACTAGAAACAATGCTCCATCTGTTTGTCTGTCTATCTATCTATCTATCTATCTATCTATCTATCTATCTATCTATCTATCTATAATTTATCTATCTACAATGCACACATAATTTTATTTTTCATATAAATTAAGTCACGAGTTTTGGAAGTAAGTCCTCAGAATCAGTCATGAGTTTCTAAGTATCCAACAAGCCATATACATGTGGTCTTCAATTCATTCCTCCTAGTTTATCAGGATGTCTACATTTGGTTAAAGCTGAGGAGCAGTGTCTGCATTTTTTAAATGCTCAACATACCCTTTTGGACCCCAGTCTTCTTGGCAGATGGAGAGGCTGCTTCAAATATTTGGAGAATTTAAGACAGGGAGGCTGGTGTGGATGTCTCCATGGGTGCTGGGAGCTGATGCGACATGAAAGAGTGGACCAAATTGCTCAAGGATTTGCAGATCTCAAGTTATGACCACTTGCAAATCTCTTCTAGAATAAACGTTCATTGCACTCACTCAGTTGTAAGGTAGCCACACTATTATGAGGAAAAGACTGTGCCACATCCTGGCCAGTGTACTGGGTCTGAGTGATGAAATTCCTCCTTATTACAGGTCTAAAGTAATTTAAGGGGTGAAGATAGTACCTGAGCACTTCTTATTGTCCTGTCTCCTGAAGGACCAGTGGTAGGTCAGCAAAAAGAAAGGTGACCTTAAGGTCTCACCCCACCTTTGAGACATCCCTTATGAGGAAAGGCTGAGGGAGCTGGGACTCTTGAGCTTAGAGAAGAGGAGGCTGAGGGGGGACCTCATTCATGTCTATCAATATGTGAGAGGTGGGTGTCAGGAGGATGCAGCCAGGCTCTTCTCAAGGTCATCTGGAGATAGAACAAGGGGCAATGGGTGTAAGCTGGAATGGAGGAAATTCCATATAAATATCAGAAGGAACTTCTTCCCAGTGAGGGTAATGGAACATTGGAACAGGCTGCCCAAGGGGGTTGTGGAGTCTCCTTCTCCGGAGACATTCAAGACCCACCTGGATCTGTTCCTGTGTGACTTGGTCTAGGTGATCCTGCTGTGGAAGGAGGATTGGACTGGATGATCTTTCTAGGTCCCTTCTGATCTCTGATGATTCTATGACATGAGTCTTGTCTAATAAAGAAGAGAAGGAGGGTGTATGGAATAATACACTGAGTCCTGCAAAACCACAACAGCCAATTAACCAGTTAACCATGGTACTGATTGGACTGCATACCTTAGAGTCCAGCCTAGCAACTGATGCCTAAGAAATAGGATAGTTATTAATTTGGCTAAACATGTCCCTGAAGGAGCTTGGTGGGAGCCAATAGCACTTCTGCATGAAGAAATTTTTTCATAGAAAAAGAGTGTTAAATACAAAGTGTCCTGTCCATTGGCACTGTCATCATCCCATCTAGACCTGCATAAGGTGAAGTAACCTCTGATCTATGAGGCAGCACCTGGAGCTGATCAATAAGGCATCAAGACAAGAGAAGGCAATATTGCAAAGCACATGTTGGCTGTTATAGTGCTGTGTTTCAAATTCAAAATTAATTTGTGCAATTTTCCATCCATACCTGTTTCTAATCAGTTGACACATGTTCCTTGCTGTATCTTGACCATGAAAAACTAAGTAAGGTAGGAGGAAAGAATGTTTTGAAATTATTAAGGCATTTAAGATAGTTCCTTACAAATGCAGAAATGTATTCTTTCACTGATGACAGCAAGGTTTCTTTCTTTCTCTGCTAAGAACTTTTCCCAGAAGATTCCAGTTGTAATTAAGAATCCACGGGTCTAATGCAAAGCAAGGATAACAACATTCCAAACACTAATTATTACTTTTTTTCAGATCAGTAAAAGTTCAGATGTTGTCTATGTTCACAAAAGAATCAACAACAGTACGTATGGTGTTTTTAGGGCAGAGCAAAACATCTGTAGTCTTATTTGTATAATAATGATTCCATTTCCTGTGATCTTGGCAGCCTTGATTCTTATTAGTATAATTTCTAACAACATCAGTGGAGCAAATATATTTACTGTAGGTGGGTTCAGTTGAGATTAAGTGGAATGTGTGGTGTCACAGTATATCTATTTCTAATTTTAGTATTGTTTTGGGGCCAGTGTTGTGTATAAGCCCAATTTGCCTTAAGACTGTAGTAATTTTATGTAAGAAAATACATAGACAAAAATAACTACTTTAACCAAATCCATGCCTCATACAATATTCTCCTCTTGCTGATGGACTGCATCAGCTGTGATGACAAAACTCCTTGTCAGTGGTGCTACAAACAGGAGAGATGCTGTTTGGCTTTATGTGAAGAACTGAGGAAATTTCAGAAGCCTGATAAGAGAAATAACATAGAAGAAAGTGGGGAGGCTTAGACTGACTTGTTCGGTGGCAGGTGTCTTCTTTACATGTGGGTGACAAGAGGGATGCAGTGCAGGTAATAATTTTGCTCCTTTGCAGATTGGTGCTTCCTTTCCCAGTGGACTCCTTTAAATTAAAAATGTGAGGTACGGGAGAGAATTGTTTGCATAGGCCAGAATGAAAACCACCATATTGCTCTCTGTGCTCCTAAAAGGGAAACAAATCTAACTTAATGAATGTCCACTCTTTTGGTAATAGGTGAATCTGACCTGCTGTTTTCAGTGAGATTGCTGGAAACCTTAAGAGATTTCAGCCCAATGCCTTTAAGTCTTGACCTTCATGTGTTTTTTCTGATTAAATCAGCTTGAGCAGTTTTTCACAAGACATTAAATAGGAAGGAATAGCACCTTAGATCTCCCAGTAAATGAAAATAAAACAAAACCAAAAACCCCAGAAAAAAATCCCATAGCCTAAGGAGTTTTTACCATAGCAAAGGCTCACTCATCCCGAAAGATGCTCAAGCTCTTCCCAAGTCATAGTAAACTATAGGGAAGGGTAGATGCTGCATGGGGGGAGATGTTTTAGTGTAATGATAGGGCCAGGAAAAGGTTGGACTCAATGATCTTGAAGGTTTTTCCCAGCTGAAACTATTCTAAGATTCTATTATTCTGTGATTCTATGTTCTCTAATCAGTCATAGTTTTCTTTAAATTATTAGTTATTCACTACAGGCAGTTGTTAACAGCTTGTTAATGAAACAGCTTATAAAGTCCGAGGTTCTCCCTATCCCTGCTCCTGTCATCGGCACAATGTACTTGACAGAAACTCCAAACCCTCTTATTATCACAATTATCTGAAACACTGATTTCGCACATCTTTTCACCTTTCCTCTAAAACCTGAGCTGTTTATTTTGGTGCCTAAGCAATAATATATTTTAATGTCTGGGTTCAGATTTGTCACACTGACAATACTTGCAACTAGAGATGTTGAAATGATTTTCTTTACATTTGCAAGGTGGTAGCATGCCCAGGAAAACAAAACTGAAGGACATTTTTCAGTTTATAATATGAGTTGAGAACTCGTAACTTCGCTGGGGCAAAGCAAGGTTATCATAGCAGATGTCCATGCTGCTTATGGTTTCAAACATTTCCCCTGTCAGAGTGGACAGTAATTGCAACCTTATCATTGAGATACTGCTGCAGAAAATCCTTCCTAGCATTAGAAGATTAAAGGGGAAGGATTGTTAGGTTTCCTTTCAAGCACAAAACCAGAGGACTGCCTTTCAAGCCTGCTTTACCTCTATGCTAGATCAACATGAGTTTATAAGAGTCAAAACATGGGAAGAGCAAAAGGTGATTTGTTCAGAAATTCAATTCTCATGCTGAATATGGTCTGAAGTTGTAGCTCGGGAGGTCTAGATGAGCTATTAGGAAGCAATTCTTCACTGACAGAGTGGTCAGGCACTGGATCAAGCTTCCCAGGGAGGTGGTGGAGCAAACATCCCTGGAGGTATTAAGAATAGTGATGCCTCAGGACCTGCTCTAATGGCAGAGATTATAGGGGGTTCATTGTGTGTTTTACCTGGTTGAGTGTGTTTGGTGCTGGTGTTTGATCAGGGTTTGTTTTTTTGTTATTCTTGTTTGTATGGTTGGACCTGGTGACCTGGGAGGTCCTTTCCAACCAGGAATATTTTGTGATTTATGTAGTTGAGGAAAAGCATTTTCAAAGCAAGTCCGTGTTGCCTCAGGGACACAATTTTGTACAGTTTTCACTGCCTGGAGAGTAGACAAGAAGCCTGTGGACTGCAGAATGGCTTCCTTAGGGCCGAGAGTTGAGGCACAGCCCTAAAATGCATTGCCGGTGTAATTTTTAAGTTGCATCACTTGAGCCATGTTTACATGCTCACGCTTTCCCAGATGAACCCCAGTGAATCAGCGGCAGCCTGTATCTCACCACCCAGCACTCCCCGCTGGGATGCAGCTCACCAATTTTAGCAATATATTTTCCAACTTTTGTTTTTAGCACCAGACTGAATACGATCAAATCCCCCTCCAACCCTGAAATGCTCCTGTAGCCATTCACCCATGTTCTCCTGCTGGAGCTGCAGCCTAGTGCACATTCTCAGACTTGGTGATGAGTCACCCGACACAGGAGGACACAGGGATGGAGCCTCCCCACTGCCCTGCACAGCTGAAAACCAACACTGGTTGCTATTTCCATCGGCAGCAGAAATGCCAGTGTATTCACAACATTTTTAAGGATGCTTCAGGAAGCTAGAAGTCGGGGGGAAAAAAATAAAATAAAATATATATTCTCCCTTCACCAGTCTCATGCTGGATTTACAGTGTTTACAAACAGCTGTTGCAACAGCCCCAAGCTCCAAAGAAATATGTGACACATCTAAGAATCTGACAGTCAAACCCAGCATTTGTTCCCGAGCATCCCTTCTAAGGCTTGGCGTAACAGGAGACGTGGTCCTCCTGGTATTTGTCACCGTGGCAGCTGCGTGCATGGCAGTCGCAATAGCTATGAGGTTACTTGCTCTGCTACTTGCTGCAGCCAGTACAGAGTGAGCCCACAGACAAGGGAATTCAGACAGACTTTTCCTCAGCCAGAGACAAGCGGGGAGTAAAACCCAACACAAAAATAATCATACAAGTAAAGGGATAAATAAAAGGATTCAGTAAAGGTCTGCGTAGCAACTTGGTGATACTAATGCTGTGTCCGGTTCTAGGGGACGCAATACAAGAACATGAAACTGTTGGAGCGAGTCCAGAGGAGGCCACAAGGGCTATCAGAGCTGCTCCTCTGGAGGAAGGCTGAGGAACTGAGGCTATTCAGCTTGGAGAAGAGAAGGCTCCAGAGGGACTTTATAGCTGTCTTCCAGTACCTGAAGGGGCTGCAGGAAAGCTGAACAGGATTTTTCATGAGGAATTCTAGTGTTAAGACAAGTGGAGATCTAGATGAGATCTGAGGCAGAGATTTCTCCCTTTGAAGGTGCTGAGGCACTGGAACATGTTGTCCAGGGAGGTTGTGGCTGCTCCATCCCTGGAAGTATTCAAGGCCAGGTTGGATGTGACTCTGGGCAATCCGGTCTGGTGAGAGATGTTGCTGTCCATGGCAGGGGGTTGGAACTAGATGATCTCTGGGGTCTCTTCCAACCTGAACCGTTCTATGATTCTAACTTAAGGTTTGAAAACAAGGGTCCCATGATTCAGTGAAGTATTGCTATCATCAGTCCTATGTTGACCTGTGCTTTGGCACATGTGCTTCACCATGGCTGTTTCTATACCGACTTCCCTGTTCAGTCTGGGATTCTGCAACAAGAACCCTTGTTTACAGTCTGTGCTGGGGCAGAAGGTAATTTTATAGAACAAAGACCTCTTCTACACAAAAGTACATGTCAGCATTGGGAGCCATGGGACCAACACTAGTTCTCTTTGGAAAGCAGAGCACAGAAATGATGCTAAGTGTACACAGAACCAAACTGCAGCTGGTTCATTAGGAATACACTTCAAAACAACTAGATGCGTTCAGGCTACAGTGTGGTTTCAGTGCGAGAAATATGTTTGGAGAAATGTCTATGCTCAAAAAATTACAGGGCCTTTGTCAGTGGTTCTCAGCAGCAGCTACTGGGTCAAACCTCAAGGTTCTTTTATAATGGACTGTTGTTCCTAACACTCTCCACATTAATCAATAGCAATGTCCCCTGCAGGTATTCTGAATTTTTCTTTTCTTTTGTATTTTGGGCAGGGCTCCTAAGATACCATCTTAAGGTCTTTATATAACATCAATGGCTTATGTTTGCACCACCAGTGAAACTCTATAGCTTTTAAAACACATGGAAAAAAAAAAATGCCTGGCATTTTTTACATAAGTAAGGCTTAAGAGCAAATAGCTGTCAGGACTCAGGGATCTTTTCACTTTTATCCCGTTAAACTTTACAAGTATATAGCTGTGCTTCTGAATTCTTCAGAGAAGCTTCAAAATTCACAAGTTCATACAATTCACAGAGCATCTGTTGTGAAAAATAAAGAGATTGTGGCTTCCAATTTAAATAACTAAGATTTGTATTATTAAAAATAAAATCCTTGTTATTTAAAATAAAGCCCAGGATACTAAGCATAAAAAAATCTAGCATAGAAATTTCAGGATAAGCAGGGAATCTATAAGAATTGGGCACTCTCTGTAGTCCATTAGAATTATCTCCATGAACACAGGGGATATGAAATCAGAAATCAGCTGTCTAGTTGCTGTTGAAGCCTGTAGGAGTTAAGCACCAAGGTGTAGATCCCTAAATTACCAAAGGCACCTACTAAAGTACACTGAATTCTGGTAAAAGCAAAACAACTCAAACATTTCCAAGAGCTATGCCTCAATGACCTTTAGGGGTTCTGCAATTGTAAAGCCCTTAACCAAGTAACATGAGAAACTAATAGCTGGAGGGTACAAAGGGAGAAAGGTAAGAAACAAGAGAGGTTGCAAAGGGGACACCTCTTGGCAGAAGAAACTTCTGAAGGGGAGACTAAGAAGCTGAAGATGCGGGTGACAGTCGGTGACATGAGGATATTTCAATTGCGTTCGAAGCTTGTTCAACCCTTTGTGAGCTGAAAATGAAGAATAAATTTGCATGTATCAAATTCAGTGTGAATTTTGCACAGCCCTAGTTCAATAATCCAAGTTTCCCGAAGCTCGCTTTTGTTAGCAGCCTCTTGTTGAACGTCTTTTCACGCAGAGATCTCAAAGCTTTATAAATGATGCTCTGTGAGGCTGGCTTCCCTTGACAGATTGCAAACGGGGACATAAAGTTGTATATTTTTGATCTTGGCTTCCCACAGACCACCCAGAGGGAAATGACACAGTTGGGGCTCTGTCCTTCCCGTGCCTCAAAGGTACAAAGTGCCATACTAACACGGACGTCATCTCAGCAATGTGTGTTAGGCAAAGAGTATTCTCATCTACATATGGAGAAATAAGCCCAAAATAAGATCATGGAATCATAGGGTCGGAAGACATTTCCAAAGGTTATCAAGTTCAACCCCACTAAAACAAGCAGGGGCATCTCTAACTAAAACAGATTGCCCAGAGCTCCACTCAGTCTGACCTTGAGCGTCTCCAGGGATGGGGCCTCTACCACCTCTCCAGGCAAGCTGCTTCAGGAATACACCACCCCTCACATTAAAAAACTCTTAAGAGTAACTAGGGCAAGTGCTCTTATGATTGGTAACAAAAGCACTCTTTCAGGAGGTGTAGGCAAGGAGCATTAGTTCCTTGCTTAGAGGAGGCTTTCTCTTTTCATGGATGGCTACTTGTCCTAAAAGGACAAGAAGATGAGGGACACAAAGGGTTGTTCAAGCAGTCTGAACCGTAGTTGGTAAAAAGCTCAAAATTGTATAACACCCCTTGAGTTTCTAGGTCTTTGTCGCTTTGTGTTAATGGTCACATCTGAAAGGTAAGAACACTTCTTTCCTCTTCTGAGTGCAGAGACTCATAGAATCATAGAATATATTGGGTTAGAAGGGACCTCCAATGTTCCTCTATTCCAATCCTCCTACAACAAGCAGGGCCATCTCTAACCAGACCAGATTGCTCGAAGCCCATCCAGCCTGATCTTGAATGGCTCAGGGATTGGGCCTCTACCACATCTCTGGGCAGCCTGTTCCCATGATCCACCACTATCATGTAAAGATAAAGATCTTAGAGGGCACAGAATGTCTTTCTGTGAAGCAGCAGGTCTTTGTTGTTGCACTATTCTTTGTCAACCAGGCTACTCCAACAGATTGCTTACATCTGTGTAGAACTAGCCTTTTATAAAGTCATCATCCAAAGTATGTTTATTCTTAAATGCTCCTGTACCATCAGTGGCTTTATCCATCCTAAGGGAACACATCGATTCCAAATGATGTGATGCTACACTCAGGAGCGTGCTTTCAGCAAGGTAGGAGCCACTGGTTTAACACATAAAGGAAGTTTTTGGAATGATTTTTTTAAAACTATAAATGGAATGAAGAAAGCACCAACGTAAAAGAATGGGGGACAAGGTTAAAACGTCAGATTAAATGTGGCTCTGGCTAGAGCCCAACTTATGTAGCAGAAACTTTTGAATCATGCAGAAAGAACACCCCAACGTAAAAGCCTCTTACCATTTAGAGAAATGATATCTAATTAAAGGTGCCAGGATTTATTACTGTGGCTTTGTATTCCCATGCATAAAATATCGCCAGATATCCCCTTTGGCTTCTGCGTGAGCAGCACATTAGCTGACAAATATTTTTTGCCTAAGGTTTTAGAGATGTCTCTGTGTTTCTGCCTGAAACTCCCTGTAGTCAACCTACAGCAAAACTTTGTTGTTAAACACCATGCCTCTGTAAATACCTGATGTCTCACCCAGGCCAGGTGTCCACAGCAGGGCACTCAGTCGGTATTTTATTTTGTTCAGGTTGGAGAGATAAACATGACATTCTCAGGGCTTGGTCTTCTTCATTATTTCTTCCTAAGTTGTCATGGTTATCATCTGACACCCTTTCCAAATTCTTTTTCTATTTAACAACTCTTATACTCTCTCTCTCTTTTTTTTTTTTTTACCCTGAATAAACAGGCTGCTTGAAACTAGAAGGGGAGGGCTGGTAGGGTGGGGATGAAGTGGGGGAAGCAAACATTTGTGTGCAGAGAGAAACGTTCGCAAGGGGCTGAAAGACATTTTTGACCCACAAAAAAAAAAGTACCAACCCAACCGACAACCCCACAGACTAATAGACTGCCTGCTGTGACCAAAATATGTCTATTTTTAAGGTGTCTGACTTATACCTGCCTCACATAATGGTCACTCTGAAAAGGAGTTTGGCAACCAGTTGACCACTAAGTGCAAAGATGATTTTTTGCATTATTTTTATTTGTTTTATGCTGTGGTTAGGCTGCCAAACTTTCTTTTTTGTTTGGGAGTGGGAGATAAAAGGGAAAAAAAGACCGAGGAAAAGAAAAAGAAACAACCTGAAGATATGATGAGCGATAGAAAGTTTGGAGGACAATTTGCACAGACAACCCACACAGGCACACCAGAGATTTCAAAAATAGGGTAACAGAGGGGGTTCATAAACAGTCCCTTGAAAACCTGCACTCCCCTTTCCTTAAGAAAACACACCGTCTCTCCGAGGAGCATCCTGAGCACAGAGCCCTGCAGATGTGTCATTACAAGGTGTGCTGGTGTGGTGACTGTCTGCAAATTTGGCTCCAGCACTGCTCAGCCCCGGCTCCTCTCCCTGTTAGCTCAGCAATTTCCCAGTGGTCAGCCTGTCTTGCCATAATCACACGCTGGCGCCAGGAGCGTGTTTCTTAACTATACGCTGTACCTTGTAATGAATGTGTACTAAAATACACTAAACTGCTCCGATTCTAGAGCAGCCATGACCTCAGACTTGACAGCTCAACACCACATTTGCTTCTGTAGTGTACCTGACAAAGAGGATGCCAGCTGCAATGAACTGCCCATTTTATTCCTATCTCTCCCTGTTAATTTTATGGTATGTGGAGTATGAATTATTTCATTCCCGTTCAACTCTGTCAATGGCTGTAAGCTGGGAGCTTCTCTGGGTTACCAGTAGTTAGGAGATGGTCTGCTTGAAGTGTGGTTGGGCAGAAGAGATAAACTGCACAGAGGGCAGATATTTTGGAAAGTGCTTCTCTTAGAAAAGTTTCTATTTCTTCTGCAGTTGCAAATCTTTCCTTCCAGCACATCGTGAGTCCATCTAGGAGTGGGTTATAGAATCATAGATTCATTCTGGTTAGAAAAGACCTTACAGATCATCCAGTCCAACCCTGTCCCTAGGGTCCAGATCTCTATGACTGTGAAACACATCCAGGGATCGTGATTCAACCCCCTCTCTGAGCAGCCTGTGCCAAGGCCTGAGGACCCTTTCTGGGAAGAAATTCTTCCTCTTGGCTAACCTATGCTTCCCCGTGTTAAATCATGTTGAGAGCTGGTTCAGTGCTGAAACAGTTGCTACAGAGAAGATGGAGACTCCCTTTCTACAAGGAGGTGTCTGGAAAAGGCAAGGGGTAATGGGTACAAACTGATCCCGGAGATTTTCCAGTTAGACAGTAAAGGAAAAATGTTCCTAACTAGAACAATCATTCATAGGAATAATCTTCCCAGAGAAATGATGGAGTTCCAAACTTTGAAGACTTCTAAGACTCATTTGGACCTAGTCAGTTGTCTAGACCAGGCTTTTGCTAAAAAAAGTGGTACCAGATGATCCTTAAAGTCCCTTCTAATCTTATATTCTCCAATTCTATGATCTCTGTCAGACTTTGCTGTAAATCATACATGAAGGTGTCCTGAGCTTTAGAGTCACCCCCAAATGTAAATTAAGGGTGATTTTTCATGTCATAAAGGCTTGTATTTCACATCTCATTCAAACTCAGAAAGACTCCCTTTATTCCTCTTACTTTCCAGTTATCAATATCAGGGTCTATGTCTTACACAAAACGCAGAGGTGAAGCACATGAAACACACAAAATCCAAGCAAGAAGATACCCAAGTGCAGGATGAGTGATATTAAATTCAGGTAGTTCTCTGCAGCTGCTCTCTCATGTGTTGCATGAAGATAACATGAGGAAGCTCTTGTGAGGTCTTATCTTGAGTAGTCTGTTTAGTTCTGGTCTCATCATTATAGGAAAGAAATGGAGATCCTGGAGTGTGTCCAGAGCAGAGCTACCAATCTCATGAGGGGTTCAGAGAACCAGTCACAGGAAGAGAGGCTGAGGGAGCTGGACAGGTTTAGTTTGGAGAAGAGGAGGCTGAGGGGGGAATCTCATTGCCCTCTACAACTAACTGAAGGAAGGTTGTGGAGAGGTGGGTGTCAGCCTCTTGTCCTTGGTGACTGCTGACAGAAGCAAGGGCAATGGCCTGAAGTTGAGACAGGGGAGGTTTAGATTGGATCATAGGAAGAAATTCTTTCCAGAAAAAAGTGGTTGGGCACCGGCAGGGCCTTCTCAGGGAGGTGATGGAGTCCCCATGCCTGGCGATGCTTAAGAACCATGTAGCCATGGCGCTTCGTGGCAAGCTATAGTGGCAGGCATGGAGGGGCCTATTTTGTGTTTTCCCATCGATCAGGTATTGGGGTTTTTGGTTGGTGTGGGGATGATTTGACTCAGGTATCTAGGAGGTCCTTTCCAACCAGGATTTTTCTGTGATCCTGCCATTATATGGACCGAATTTTCAAAGTATGTATCCTTTTTTTTTCTTTCCCACAGACACGTGATAGTAAAAGAGCCATAATTCACAAGAGCAGGTTCCTAAAAGCACCTCACATTTTGATAATATTAGCTACAGCAGCTGTTATCATAATGCTACTGCAGCAGCAGTGATTTGTCTTCATTGAAAAAAAGGAAAAAAAAAGAAAAATATTATAGATTCTTTACAAATGTGCATTCATGATACTTTTTGCATGATAATTTTATCTACTTTTGATGGAATACTCAAAACGCTTTAAGTCTTTTGCTTTGTGTTCATTTTGAGGTACAGAGTAATCTGACCTTTGGAAGGGACAATGCACAGCTTTACTGGATGTCCCATGGGTTGGAGCACAGTATGGGTCCACTCATCTTACCACCCCTTGGTAGACCATTTAGCTCTCAGTAAGGGACTCCTTCTAAATGTTCTCCACTATAAAATGCAGATAGATTTTCTGCCATTTGTATTTGTTGGGAACTACAGGTTGACCAACAGCTATTTTTCAGCTTAGGAACATGACATGCAGTGCTCTCCTCATGTAAAACCCATGTGACATATCAGAACAATATTGAGCTGAGCAGCAGCTGGGATCTGTCTGTAGCAGTTTTGTAAGAGAGGTTCATAACAGAAGAGTTCCTCTTGATTTACACTTGACACCAAGTTCAGGCTGGGGACACTGGTATTGCGTGGTATCACCCCAAAGGAAGAGGATGAAGTGTCTCCTACTGGGGTGTTGGGGTGTCGCTGCCTGTGATCTGACTGCAGTCTGTGAGGTACATATTTTCTAGGCACAACTGGGAGGGTTGTCAGCCTTTCTGTAAGGGCTTTTGGGTGTCTCTGTCCATGTTGAACAGCTCAGGTTGAACCACCACTTGCCTGGGAGCAGAAGCCTATGGTCCACCTTTCCCCTTCTACCAGTGCAAAGGTGCAAAAACTCGACTGAATCTGGCTTTAGAGCTTCTTTGTACATGGAGGCTGACAGTGGTAAAGAACCACTCTGTTTGCCTTTGTTCATTCACTCAGCCTGCTTAGGTCAGCAGAAGGATGGTTTCCATGAACACAACTTAGAGCAACCTCACCGTGGAGGCAGCAACTCTAACACTGACCTTCCCTGCCTGACTCCTTTGTGCAAGACAGCTCAACTGCATCTCACAAGATTTTACAGCTTTTTTCCCCCCCTTTTTCCTCCTTTCTTATTTAGATACTGAATTTAGGCAGCACAGCAGAGTGAATGACATTTATGTGAAGTGATATTATTTCTCATATTTTCCCTAAACTTGAAAATTCTGGCATTGATTCCTTGCTCACTTCCCACTGCACTAAACTGGTACTTCTCAGATACTGACAGCCATGCACATAAGGTGAATGAAGATTGAGACAATTGTCAATCTATCCGGTAGAAGTGCTGGTGCTTCAAAGTTTTTTTGTGCAGACTCTATTCTGATGGTGGTAAAAATTGCTATTACACTCAATTAAACATTTTCCTGACTGGCTGCTTTCTCTTTGATTGCTTTCTATTTTGGAGGGGGGGAAGAAATAAAGTAAAAATAATTATAAAGTATATTTTAAAATTAACACAAGCAGCTTTATTTGCATGTGAAAAAATTATATACTCAGGGGAGAAATAGGCTGCGGTTTGCATTGACAATCTATTCTGGCACAGACCACGCAAAATCACATGGAAGAAGTTTGTATCCGCAAGGGAAAATTTTTCAGACACACCAAACTCAAGAAATTGGGTAAAATATCCACAGGAGAGATGTAAAGAGCAGGGGCTAACCAGAGACTTTGCAGGACACAGTGACTCCACAGCTGGACAACCAAGAGTAGCATGAGGACATCAGTGAGGCCAGAGACACCAGGCTTTTGGAATCCTGACTGTGGTCAACAATTCTAAAGTCGTGGGGGTCTCGTTCAGCAATCTGGAACAGCTACAGCACCTCTAAAAAGCCTGCAACATGCTATGCAGATGGATCTGCATGAAGTTAATGCTGAATTGAATTAATTTGCATAGCATTAGTTCTCACAGACTAGTAAGTGTTTTTCCATTCCTTTGTACATTGTAATTCCAGCCAGACACTTTTTCTTCTTTCTTTTTTTTCAGCTGCAACTTCCCTTCAGCACAACCACGGCTCCATGTCCGACTGGCGTTCTCTAATGAACATCAGCTCTCATCATTTCTATTGAGTCAGCACTCAGGATCAGAGCCCTTGACAAAATGTGGACTTTTCTGAGTTATTTCTACTTCCCCAATCAGGAATGGTGCACTGTGATTGCATTACCCTTAATAAATGTTCTCCTCAGCTTCAGGCTGGTGTCCGTTCAGCAGCACACACAGAGCTGTGTGGAGCTGCTCCTGGGGAGGCTGAAGGAAAGGGGAAGAAGTGAGAAAAGAACAAGTGAAACTTTCTGCATGGCCAAGCAGCCAGTTACTTCCCCTTATGCAAAACACAGAAGGGAGCCCATAGCTGGCTGTGCTGTCCCATCAGAAATTAAAGAGATTAAAGACAGACCCAAGTCCCTGGATGGAGCTATGGGGTTGTTGAACATGTAATGGATGGGTATGGAATGGAGAGCCAGGGCAAAGAGAACTCCCAAAGAGAAGCAGACAGTGCTGGACAGAAGCACCAAGCTGATAGGGCTGGAGGTCAGAGCTGCAGGAATACACGAGGGAGGTAAAAGGGGGTCGCTTCGATGCCAGAGAAAGCCAGCTCCTCAAAGGCAATAGGAAAGGGACAAAACTCCTTTAAATGCATGGAGGCATGGAGGGAAACCTGTGAAAAACCAAGCTGCAAAGGAACATGTATTGTTTTTCAAGGGCAATGGCTTTAATACTTTAAATAATCCCTCTGAAAGGCTCTAGCTTTTCTGAGAGACCACAAATATTTGTTCTTTCTGTGTGCAGCCACCACATTTATTAGTAGGAGGAAGAGGTGTAAATACCCTAAGGTATGATACAGGGCTGTGAGACAGAGGGCCGAGCTGATCAGGGCTTTAGAGAATATTGAGAAATTGAACAGTCATCACCAAAGCTTGATCAACAAGAACCAAATAACCTGGATGCATGAAGATGAGCATGAGAGGAGAGAACCATGCTCCTTCCTCACTTCCTGAGGAGCTGTCAAAGCTGCAGCGAAGGCTCTGCGGTTGCACATGTAGTTGCAAGACAGGTCAACAAGAAAGCCTGGCTTGCAAGGTCTGTCACCAGAGCTGCAGAGAGCATCTGACAGACGTGGCAATGCAAGAGATGATGGCCCATCTTTTAAAGAGAAGCAGCCATTTGAACCACCACCACCCCCACCCACCCCGAGGGAAAAACCTGAATTAGAAGATGTGGGAAGTCAGGGAGAGAAAGTCAAACAACATAAAGAAAGAGAGAAACAGAAGGTTATGCCTAGTGCCAAAGGGAAGAAAAAGACTGAGCCTTAAGCTAAGAAGGGGGGAAAGGCCAGGTCTGTGTTCACAGGAAAGAAAAAGAAAAAGGTTTGAGCACAAAATCAAAAGGAAGCAAAAGGACAAGCTGAAAGCCAGAGGGGAGACAAGGCAAAGATACAGTCAGGGAGAAGAAAGAAGTATGGTGTGTTAGCAGAGAGCCTGCTGAATACGAGGCAGGATGATTTTCTCAAAAGTTAAAAAACTGATCTCCTCTTGTTTTCAACATACCCAACCATTTCTGTAGTTAAAAATGGGAACTGGGCTAGAACACACAGAACGTTTTATAATCTGTTTATCTCAGTACACTTGAAAGCAAAGCAGAGCCTTGTGTGCCTTCCTTGACATTACTAATACCGCATCCTTTGTGTCCACAAGCACATCTTGACATGGATCAGCTCTGCGTTGCACCATGGAAACAAGCAGAAAATCCATTAGGGCCAAAGAAATGCAAAATTATGGAGAGTTTAGTTCCTAGAAACATAGGGTTTGCTGGATCAGTGGCGATGGGCTTAGAGTAAATAATTTATCATAGTGGGGAAAATAAAATCCAAGAAGAAAATCCATTAGGGTCAAAGACATGCAACATTATGGAGAGTGTGGTTTCTGGAAGCCTAGAATTTGTTGGCTCAGTGGCAATGGGTTTAGAGTAAGTAATTGGTCATAGTGGGGAAAATAAAGTCTCATGCGAGACAATGAGAACTCAAATATTTGCAGGTGAAACAAGTAATAAAGGCGGAGATGTTGCCAGATCTAAAGATATACACCAAACTCACAATTTTAAGTGACTAACATAAAATTACAAGGGTAAGCATTCTACCTAAGAAGTCTAAATTCATCTTCTGCAAAGCTAGGAATATGTGAAGACTGCACATGCTACTTACGAGGAGTCTATTTATACGTAAGAAGAGAATACAATAGCATTCCTAGATCCATGCTTCATCCTGGCAGAAAATAGGACACATAGCTCCACTGGATGTTCCTTTATAGGACGGCTTTGGGGATGGTTTGACGAAGGCACGTTGACTATCGAAAGTGCATTTCCCTCTGTCATTGAGTACAGTGGACAGACTGCAGCATGAGGGAGCAACGTGCAGTAGGCTCCACAAGAAATGTGCCTTTATCTTCAAAGTAGCAGATTTATTGATTTTAATAAGTAGAAAATATCTACCCGGACATTAGACAAACACAGACTCAACACAGACTGAGAAAAAGCTGATAATTGTATTAAACTGACTGAGTTTTTGTTACGTGTTTTTGGGAAATTTCCAATAACACAGAGTGCCAAAAGGCCTGCCTGTGAGCCTGACAAAAATCCCACAGAGCTGAACAAGATAAATATTATACGATTTCTCTCAGGCACACATTTGACTGCATCGCCTAAATAGAAGGGCAGGTTCCTGTAACCTTTCTTAGGCAATATAGCATTTATCCTCCTTGGTAGTTCTGTTAATACCAGGACTGGTGTCAGCAGAGCAGACACAGCACCTAAGCCCTTGCTCATACCTTTGTATGAACATACTTCTGTGCTCTGAGATTGTCCCCTAGGAGACATGACTGTGGCTGTAGGGGCTTGTTTCCTTCAGGGTTCTAGGTCTATGTCTGAAAGCAGGTTTGATGGGATTAGCAGGTCATAGAACTCTGCAGGGATAGATAATGAGGATTTCTGCTCACATTTCCAGAAAGTAATAAGAGCCTAACAAGGTTTATGGAGCTAGTGCTAGTGGAATTTTAGAAGCTTTTGCTTTAGTGCATGACCAGATGGTGGTGAGAGGAAGAGTGGTTGGGCTTCTGCGGTGGAAATTGTGACTGACTGGGTGATGAAATAAAAGCATTTGGGAAAGGAGAGTGGGAAGGCACTGGACTGTGATAGCTCGGAGCCGGAGGAGTAAGTTTAGGGTAGAGGCAGAGAAGTCTGCACCACTACAGAAAACTTGAGGAAGCTGCTACGTGTAGGAGCTCTGCTTCACTGGTGGCACAGCTAGAAAGTTTGTGCTGCAGAAGGCACAACTCTGAATTGTGGGAAGTGAGGAAGGACTAGTTAAAAACCAGAACATCAAGAGGCTAATCATTAAATAAGCATCCTTCCTCCCATCTACCACCATGGAAGTTATAAGATAAAAAAAAATGGTTAACTCCATTTTGTGGGTACCATAGGGTACCTATATGTATCCAGTGGGATTGAATTCAGAGTTCATAGGGTGCCTAAACATTTACAGTGCCTAGTTGATATTCTCTCAATATTTTGAATGCTGTATGCGTTACAGAGCCAGCAAGAATATGTGTGTATTCATGTTTAACTACATGTAAAACAAGATCTCCCAGAGATGGAGAGGGATCTCAGAGCTGATCCAGTAGCTCAACAAGTCTAGTTCTACCCTCAGTCTGGATGCAGGCATTTATGTATGTGTTCACACACTGGTGGACATGCACACAGCATTGTGGTGGTTGTTCTTTGTTAGTGAGAGGACCAAGGACACTTGGTTTCTGGGAGGAGTCCTGGAAATCAGGATGTCTCAGAGACATGAAACCATGGTGCAAACGGAAGGAGGTTTAAATCCAAGACTTTCAAAGTGAAGGGTGACTCTAATCTTAACTCCTGGCTTTGGTAGAGGGAGGAGACCAGATGGTGTGATTAAAGGGCAGAGTGTCAAGGTCATCCATAATTACCGTAATCTTGCATTTCTTGAGCTATTTTAGTTTGTGTCATAGCATTAATGTTATTTAAAGTACATTTGTCTTCTTGTCTGTTTCAGAAAAGAGACAAAAATTCAAATTTAGGAAATATGTCCAAATTCCTGCAGTATTCAGAGGATTCAAGACCTGCAGCTCCAACCCAGCCTCTGAGAAGGAACAGCCAGCAAGGCAGGCAAATCATCTCAGGGCTTCACTTTGACCTTATACCTCCTCTTTTCTTGTTCCTCTCACAGGACTCTGAGTAGGGGATAGGGTTTTTCTTTCTTTCATTCTTGAATCAGCTGAGTGAAACAACACAAACACTTAAATGCCAGCTAGTTGTTTTTCAGGGCTTGCTCCCTCTCCACATTCTCCATCTGTATTTCGAAGTGTGGTGAAACATACAGTGGTTTCTGTAAGACTTGACACGAGATACAACCTCGTGCCCTCACAATTTGAGCACCTCAAAACACTTGTTATGGAAAACAAGTCCTACAGCTTTTGTTTATTAGACACCGACAGCTTTTTCTTTTGCGGTGTTGAGATCTCTGAGCAATGCTCAGCATCCTTGCATGAGCAATCATGCCTGTCACAGGAATCCTGTCTTTAGCAGGTGCTGGGGAGTAGGACAAGCTGCTGCAGAAGGTGATCCACGGGTCTCACTTGGGCCAGGAAGCAGGTCTGTAAGTAGAAAGTAGAAATAAATGGTGGTCTTCTAAGAAGAATAAAGGAAGTCTCACCAGAACAGAATAACTGAAAGGAAGTGCATATGGAAACGTCCCATCACCCACACCACGCTGCAGTGAAACCTCATGCAGCTGAAGGAGGTTTATGGGATCTCTGAAGCATAGCCACCCACAACTGTCATCAGACCAATATGTGTGGTATTTTTTAATAGTATGTTGGGTTTTGTCCCTCCTTTTTTAATTGATATGGCTAAACTCTAACCTTCGTGTATGTGTTTTCACACATATATGTGTAAGGAGAGAGACAAAGCACGTGTGTTTTTGTTCTTTACTCTGCCCATGTTCTAAAACAACATGAAGACTATGTTCCACAAAATCATCTGGAGAAAAAAAAATTAAAAGGTCCCAAAAAATATTCCACAAATGGGAATTTCATCATAGTTGAACATCTAAGAGTTGAGTCACAGTCACAGCTTGGCTCATACAGAAGTCATGACCTTGCTCTCTTTAAACTGATTTTTGCTGGCATCAGCAGAAATGGAATCAAGTTAGGATTGAAATTTCACTTTTATGGTCTGGGACCAAATCTGCATTTGTTTTTTGTTTGTTTTTGCAGTTTTAATTTAAATGCTGACCCCTGTACGGCTGGGTATGGGGCTCAGGGGTTGAACTGCTGTAGCTGGATGAAACCCTTCATCTAAGTACATAGCTATAGGTTTTATTTGAGGAGTGCTGCTCAGATGCAGTTTTCTGATCACCATAATCCCACCTTTGGCAAATTGTAATGTGATAAACAGAAAGCATCAGTTGTTGACATTCCTTTGAAAAATTTGCATTTTATTTAATGCGTTTTGCCCCCTTCCTGTATGATTTTTCATGTATTTGCATTCTGTGTAGCTTTATTTAAATAAGGTCCAGCTAAAAATGGATTTTTTTTTAAGCCATTCTCTAAGGAACTGCTCCTGCTCAGTGGAATGAGCAAGTAAGTGAATAAATGAAGTGTTTAAATCCAACAGGTATGCACCTTAAGTGGCTCAATAAAAAAGACACAACCTCAAAAGCACAGTCGTTAGGAAGAAACACAGCATGTTCCCATCCACCCAGAGACCAGGAAAGCTGCCATCCGACAGGGATGCTTAACATATGACAGCAACAGCTAACACTATCACAAGTTATCCTCCCCATCCCTTCCAAGTCCCTCTGTCTGCCACTGCACATGCCCAGACACAACCCATGTCCTTAGCGCAGGAGGTGCTGTTTCCCTAGTCATGTAGCACACAGCCTCACAGTTCAGGCACTAAAGGGAGGCCATTAGGGGTTGGAAATGTGTAACATGGGACTGGGCCGCAATGGTGCCAGGATCATGTCTTAGAGATGTCCTTAGAGATACTCAGGTTCCTCAGACTTCACAAACCATATGCAAAGTTCTTCTGATGTGATACAGTCCAAACCATTCACTGGACTGCAAGAGCTGAAAAGCACCATCAAAGCAGATTTTTCATCATTTATTTAATCCCATGTCAATAAAAAAACATAACCATCTAAAAATCCCAACTGGACAGTTCACTGTAGTTACCATAATCATAGAATCCTAGTGTTAGAAGGGATCTCCGAAAATCATCTAGTTCAACACGCAGAGGCATCTCTAACTAGAACAAATTGCCCAGAGTCCCATCCAGCCTGCCCTGGAATGGCTCCAGGGATGGGGCCTCCACCCTGTCTCTGGGCAGCCTGTTCCAGGGATCCCCCACCCTCAGAATCAAGAACATTATCCTCATGTCCAGCCTTAATCTTCCCTTTTCCATCCTCAAACCATGACCCCTTGTCCTCTTGTTCCCTGCCCTTGGGAACAGTCTTCCTCAGCCTTTTGACAGACCCATTTCAGGGCTTTGAGGGTTGCTGTCAGGTCCTCCCAGAGCAGAACATGAGCAGAGCAGGGGAATGCAATGTTCAGGCAGGGTCTCTGTTTTCCAGCTCAGCAGTCACCTTGCACCCTGTTCACAGCCTGTCCCGCTCCCTGCCCACTCTTTTCTCCTCCCACATCCCACATGTGCGTGCACCAGGCTCTCCACTGGCAGTGGACCTGATGATGCAATCAGAAGGAGCAGGTTGAGAGTTTGAAGTTGGGGGGGGGGAAGGCAGGGAGCAGGAATAAAAAAAAATTAAAAAAAACACAGAAAAAGAAAGTTCTTGCAATTACTTACAATTTTCAGTTTGCCAAGCAATAAACAAAACCCCCAGAGCCACCAGCTCCTTCAAATTTGCCATTTTTATCCGCGCTGCTCCACCAAGCAGCTAGGAGCAGTACCCGCAGTACCCTGACACAAAACCACAGGAGGGTGTGGTTCCTGCTTCTGCTGGGCTCAGAACAGGGAAGCTATTTATTTCGGGTGCATCTCTGCTCAGTGAGTCATGTTTCGACTGGAAAATTGGCCACATCTCTCTCTCAGAGCTCTGTTGCCAGCAGAGCTGGCATGTTACCCAATTCCTCTCGGCTCTCTTTCTTTCCCCCTCTTACCCCACACCCCCTACTCCTTTCCCCAGCTAGGTCTGCCTTTACATTGTAAAAGCCCCCCATTTAATAATAGTCATTGTTCCATGATAACCTTGAGAGCCGGGGAGAAAGGACAGCGAAGGGCGTAGCTGTGTGCTATAATGAGCATTTGGTGCTATAGCAGGTGGGAAAGGCTTTGGGGATCTGGGCAGATTAGAAAGAGAGGGGGCTCTAGCAGATGTTGAAGCAGGATGATGTATTGCTGTTCACTCTGGGATTCAGACAATACCAGCACAAAAGTAGAACAGGGAAACGGGGAAAAAAAAATTGATCCCTTCTGATACAAACTGGGCTAGGAACCAGACACGCTTGAAAGTGAACATTTAAAAAAGACAAATATGCTTCCAGCCCCAGCACCTTCTCTTCTCCATGAGTGCCAGGTTTCTCTTTTAAAACACCATCTCAGGTTTGATTTATTTTACATTAACTTAAGCCTTGGAGCGTTACGTACAACTTCTCCTTCCTTCCTTCCCCCTGCCCCCCTCCTCCCCGGCAGAAGCTGGAAAAATGTGTCTGAACTCGGTCCTCTGCGACACACACCTGACAGTCAGCCCGGATGGGACTTACACAGCAGCTGTAAATAGGGTTTCACCTACGCACCAAAGGTCAATGGCACTCAGAAACCCAAACTGCTTCCTTCAGCTCTTTCTGCAGCACCTCCAAAACCTCTTAATGGTGTGAACCTTAGTCTTGATCCCCCGTACGGCATAGTCAACCCCAAAAGTTAATGACTTTTATTTTACCGAGATACCTGTGTAAAAAATAGTTTATGTTAAGAGGACAATAAAACAGAACTTAGATGATGAAACTTTGTCCTACAGAGGACTAACACCTCAAGAGGCAACGGTGCATCTGTTGTAATAAATAATCCGCAGAAGATGAAAGTCAGGCTTAGCTTTGACCTTGATTTTCTGGAATGCAAATCAAAGTGAGATACCGAGTGCACAGCACATTGGAAAGTGAAGTTTTTTAAGGCAGAAACCTAAATATGGATAAAGGACCTTAGATTTGGAGTCCCACTAGGGTTGAAAATCTAGGCCTAATTTCTGTTTCTGTTTGCAAAAAAAACCTTGTTGAGAAACTTGCATCTTTCTGAAGTTTATTAAGACAATTAAAATTTTTCTTTGTGAAATCATTTCTGAACAAGCACATCATCTGTTTTAGCATTCCTCACAAGTGAGTGGTACACAAAATCTGGGTTACTTGTCCTGGACTGGCTCCGTACTCTGGGTGAATGAGTGCTTGTGAAATCATTCCTGTAGAGGACTTTATCTGCAAACTGATCTAAGGACAGCTGTGGGTCAGGACAGTGGTTGCTGAGAAACAGCTCAGGCCAACGCTTTACGCATCATGGAAAACATTCAGCCGTCCACCATGAGGCCACACCTCGAGTCCTGGGTTCAATTTTGGGCACTTTGATAAAATAAAGGTGCTGAAGTGCTGCTGCAGGGCCAGAGATTGTCAATAAGGTTGGTGAAGGGCCTGGAGAACAAAACTTGTGAGGAGCACGTGATGGGGCTGGGGCCGGTTAGTCTGGAGAAAACAAGGCTGAGGGAAGACCTTACTGCTCTCTGCAACTGCCTGAGAGGAGGCTGTAGAGAGGCAGGGGTTGGTTTCTTCTTCGAGGAGCAAGCAACAGGACAAGAGGAAATGGCCTCAAGCTGCACCGGGGGAAGTTAAGGTTGGACATGAGGAAAAACTGCTTCCTAGAAAGGGCCCTTGGCGCCTGCTCCGGGAGAGGGTTGGATCACCAACCCTAGATGAGTTTCAGAGTTGTGGAGATCTAGAGCTTAAGGCTTTATTCAGAGCTGGGTTTGGGACATTTGGGTTAATGGTTTAACTCAATGGTTTTAAAGATCTTTTTGAGCCTAAATAATTCTGTATTGTATGATTTCTGACTCCAGAAGACTGCCAAAAAACCCCAGCAAAAACAACCTTCCCCATCAGATGACACAGAATAAATCAAGATAGGCTATGCCTGTGTTTATTACCCTTAGTGTGGTTGTCTACCAAGAATGAAAATATTCTGATTCTTACAGCCATCACAGGGCCAAAAAATTGCAGATAACAGTGATGTGTGGAAAGTAAAGTGTAATAGTAATTTGGCAATAGCTCAGAGCCATTTCATCTGTCTGTAAATCCCAAGTTGAGCTTGAATTAACATGTCCTTTTCAGATAACCATCAGACAAAGCCTTCCTCCTTCAGCAGAAGCTGTCCTTTATCCTCTTCAGTAATTGCTGGCCGGTGGATATTGTGCCAATGGTCTGGTTATCCCTCCTGCCCCTGAGGCTTAATAGGTGATGGCAGGGAACATCCTTTGCTCCCACGCTTCTCCTGCCTGGGGACAGAGGGATGCAGTGTCACTCTCCAGCTGGAGCTGGGGGTGAAAGTGCAAGTGAGGCTTTCTCCCTCGCCACATATCTAAGCTTAAATAGAATATCTTTTGTGAGTTTACCCAGCAACAGCAATCCCTTGCCTCAATTAGCAGATTCCAATTAAATAATAAAAAAACCCAACACAGTTCAGAGAAGCTCATCACCATATTTGCATCCAGTGCCCTGTTCACCCCCTCCTCCATAAGCACCAGTGCAGGGAAAATTAGCTGTCTTCCTGCCATTCATCCCCTTTGTGCCACAGACCCCATCCATATGCACCTGTATTCTCATGTTGTTATGGGAGTTTTTTTGTTCATAGCTGGGAAAAAATTACTGAGCATGAACATGAGTTAAATTAGTAATGCTTATGTGTCAGTCTTCCCTTTTGTCAGCAATTGCACTGCATGAGGAGCAGCACCCAAAGATCCAAAGGCACAGTCTCCAGAAGATTCTGGGTGTGCATTCTGCCCCAGAATAACTAGTGAGATATATATGGGGCAGTGAGGATTAGCCAAACACCCACAGCAGATTTTAATTTGCGTCATTCTTCCAGTCTCTAGAAGTCTCAGTCTTGGACTGCATGGCTTGGTATCATACAGCACATTAAATCATGCAAGATGGGAGAGATCAGGGGCAAATGAGTGCCTCATCTTATAGCCATTGGCAGTTACGTGGCTTCAGTAACAGCACTGAGTTTTGGTCTAGGCAACAAAATAGAAATCTATAATTTTTTGTTATCCTGTATAACAAAACCATCAGCCCCAGCAAAGGTGACCAAGGAACAAGTTTCCCCTTCATTCTAGACCAGATCATCAGATCCAGTAGTTAGTGAGGAATGCAGACACTCATGGAAATGGGTGAGTGAATAAAACAGGAATTTGAAGCAAAATAGCAAGATGATGATTCTGAATCACATAATGGCTTAAATTGGAAGGGAGATTAAAGATCACCTAGTTCCAACCCCCAGCCATGGGTTTGGGACACCTATTACTAGATGAAGTTGACCAGAGCCCCATCCCACCTGGCCTTGAACACTTCCAGCAATGAAGCAGCCACAACCTCACTGAGCAACCTGTTCCAGTGCCTCAGCATCCTCACAGGGAGGAACCACATTATCACAGGATAACCACATTATCACGGCAGCTGCACATTGCATTCCCAGCTCTATCTGTAGTCAGCGGTCCTTGGCCATCTCTAGAAGTTATCATTTAAAAAAGGAAAAAGGAAAAAGAGAAGAGGTAGCTAATGATTTTTATTTGAATCTATGGGCACAGCTAAAAGAAAATACATTTAAAAAAAAAAGAAAGAAAAAAGCTTGAAATATGGTTTGATTTATTGGTATGCAGGATAAGCTTTGAGCAAAATAAAAAAAAAATTCTCTGAAATGAAAGGGAAATATGTTTCACAGTGGAAAAAAAAACAAAACCAACAATCTAGAAGTGCTGACTGGGAATAACAACAAAAGCCAGATGGCATAAAATGGCATCTTTAGGGATTATGTGGCATAAGGAGCTGTGCACAAAAGCTTGCTCTGAGTCCTTAAAAATCTATCACTGCTTACTGGGCATGCTCAGTGTCCTTAGATAGCCACATTAACTTAGTTAATGTGCTCTGGCCTTAAAAGCTGGACAATCATCTCTACCATTTAAGCTCTCTGCCCTTAGTTATCCTAAGCAGTTCATCAAGCTTCCTCTGCAGTGCTGTTATATATCCTCAGCAGTCCAAGATATTCTGCATTATGAGCAACTTGAAAGAGGATCTTTTATCATAGTTACAACACAAATCACCCCCCTGCAGGCATAAGGCTCCTCCTACTATCTTGTTCATTTACGGGGAATGGTAATGAAGCTTTAAGCATCTCAGTTAAATTTCTTCTAGGCAGATCTGCAACATCACTGAAATGTTTTCCCATAGTATGAATATAAAGGGGCAGGAAACTTATTTCATCTACCCACCCAAAATCATGCTCTACTGGATGTGAGTGCGAGATTGAGTCATTAGCGAAACATCCATTTAAACAACTCATTAGCTTAATACTGTAACCAGTGTTGAACTTCACATTTGTCAAAACTGAAGTTCTCTGTGTGTCTAATTCCAAGAAGACCCTGCCTACTCCTTTTCATCTTTCCACCAACGAGGAAATACCCTCACTGCAATCAAAAACAAGCCCCGTATCATTTACATTACAATCGCAAGAAGTCCCATCAGTAGTTCAGACATTTAGACACCATACTCCATTTGCTTATGGAGATTTACAGAAATCTTCTTAGCAGCAAAGAAGATTTCCCTCCTCAGACCATCAGCTTCTAAACTCAGCCTTTTCTCCTTTCTTCAATGCAGGAATTATGCATATAAAAAGAAATAAATGAATCAGCTTTTTTCCAGTTACACAAGAACCTGATGTGTGTTTGGATCAAACCTGAAATAGGAGTGGTGTCCTGTGAAAACCTCTATTGCTGTCTCTTGTATCTGCAGATGTTTTCTTTAAGCACATGATGGTTTCTTATATGGTCTACTATCTCATTTCAAGACTCAGAATTTTATGTGTCACTTACGAACACAAAACATGCAAATATGATATTTCGGATCAATAAGCAACTGTCTTTAAGCTGCTTTTGGGCTGCTGTCTGTTGCACTGCAAACCACAATATTCAGGAATAAGTCTCCACCATCAATGCTGAAAGTTAAATTAAAAGTTAAACTGTACTGGTTTGAAAAGCCTGTGAAATATTATATCACTCCTTTTTTTTTCTTAAATGGTGTGTAGTGTAAATTCACCACACATGAAATATACCAGACTGAGAGAGAAAGGTTTTTCTCCCTCAACAGAGGTTCTTCTCCCCCTCTATAATATATATGTGAGAAGTGGGTGTCAGGAGGGTGGAGCAAGGCTTTTCTCAGTGTCATCCGATGGTAGAATAGGGGCAATGGGTGCAAGCTGGAACAGAGGAGGTTCCACATAAATGTCAGAAAGAACTTCTTCCCAGTGAGAGTAATGGAACACTGGAACAGGCTGCCCAGGGGGTTGTGGAGTCTCCTTCTCTGGAGATGTTCAAGAGCCATTTGGATCTGTTCCTGTGGGTCTTGGCCTAGGTGATCCTGCTGTGGCAGGGGGATTGGACTTTCAAGTTCCCTTCCGATCCCTAATGATTCTATGATTCTGTGGTTCCATGATTCTAGGACAGTCCTCATCCCTCCTATATCTACAGAATGGGTGGAAGAGTAAGAATATCTCCTGAATGTCTTCTGGTTTTGATGGGAATAATTTCACTTGCTTTCTAATTTTGATAGTCAGTTCTCAGAGCAGGAAATGAACTGTCTCAATTTAAGTCCTCACAAGATACTCCTAGAAGATATTTATTTTAGTGGATGTGATACAGGTACTAGAAGTATCTGGGAGCAAGGGAAAAGAGCAAGAACTCAAATTCTCTCTCTCAGTATACATCTGAAAGGTGTAAAATCACTACAGATACATCTGAAATTTCCAGTGTGAATTTTCCTGCAATGAGAGAAAGCCTGATTGGTATAGAAATGGTACAACCCATTTCTATTCCTCTCCTATGGGTTGTTGTACGGAGGGTATATTGTGAATAATAAAGAACAGTTATTCTCCACTGTCATCTGCGAATGGAAGTTGATGCTGTAGAACAATGGTAATTTTGTTCCATTTGCAAACAGCTCAGTACTCTCCTGTATTGCCTTAGAGTGTCAAACAATTGACCTGGAAATCACCTCTGCTGGAAAATTAGCTGTGACTGAATCCCTTGTACCTCTTTCCTGAGAATCAGGAGCGCCTGAAACATGAAAACTATTTAGATGGGGATTTATGAAGTCAGAACTGTCCTGATTAAGTTGAGCTGACAAAGATCAGGGAAATAGCAAGGTGATTAAGAAAAGCACAGATGAATCTAGGCAAAATGTGGTGTTGCATATTATCTTTATACCAGAGACCTTGCCTTACACAGCAGATTTAGCAACAGCCAGTATTGTCTGAGTCCTTTACCACAAGGTTGCTGGTTGCACTGGTTTGAGGGCAAAACAGTTGAAGTGAATATCCATGAGAACATCATTACCAGAGGGAAATGATTTTAGCACAAGCTAATGGAAACCATATTACAAGAGTAAATTATTTTACTGCAAGCCTATGAAAACCACATTACAATGGTCAAACAATCTCATTTGAAGTCCGCTGAGACCACATTAATAAAGCCATTATCAAAGTAAAACAATTTCAAATGAACTCTGTGGGGATTCAGTTTTAAATGGCAAGAGGACTTCAATGCATGTTGAAAAAGGACCCTTACATGCTGTTATGATGTACCTTCAATTGTACAATTAAACGTATGGGGGGGGCTAGCTACATGATTATTAAAATAAAAAAATAGGTACAGACTTTTCCAAAATCTACTCATTTGCCTAATAATTTGCTATTAATTATGATTTGTATTCTATTTATTGCTTCCTTTCCAATGCATGATGTGGGTTCATTAGAAGGCAATATGTGCAAAATGAATTGTAAAACATTTCAAGAAGTCATTATTACAACCCAAAAGGCAGTAACCTCATTCAGCCACTTGTGACAAGTGCGCATACAGTATTTTGGGATGAGAAAAGCTTTAATAAGTCCTTCTTCCTTTGCCTAGTGTGCCAGAAGCAATAATTGTCAAGGACCACATGCTGAGAAGAGCACAGGACTTGTGTCTGAATTAATCTGTGAAGTAGACTGTGTGTAGAAGAAGGAGGAAAACAGAGACCCTGCTTGCTCCCTGTTGAAAGTAGGAAGGCTGTGCACACACCAAATAAGCTGTTGTATTTATCATTTGTATACGCATCTGTGTGCACACGCTCAGACTCATATACGAGAAATGACCTCAAGTGATGCTTTCACCTTTCTCCTTTGATTTGGTCCCCCAACATCCTTTATGTTCACTTGTGCTGTAGAAAAATAAGCTTTTGCCATCAAAACCTGAATAATAAAACCATTTTTAATATGTTTTAGAGACTGTATCAGGCTCTCAGATCGTCTTCACTTTGTAGTGATGAAAAGCAAGTTTGGTGAGTTTTCTCCCATGAGGGAAAGGAGTTTGGCAGAGTAGGACTAAATCTGGTCTCACCAGAATAAGCTGTATCTTGCTGACTAATAGACTCCCACAAATGTGCACTTGAATCTACTCAAGCAGAACCTGTGTGGCTGCCCATAAGAGACTAAAAAATACTAATATACAATTGAATCACGTGAATAAAGTTGCACCAGCGGAAGCTTAGGTTGGACATAAGGAAAAACTTCCTGGAAAGGGTGTTCAGACCTTGTAACAGTCTGCCCAGTGAGGTGGTTGAATCACTATCCCTGGATGTGTTTCACAGTTGGGGAGAGCTGAAGATTAGGGGTGGCCTTGGGACCGTTGGGTTAATGTTTGGACTCAATGATCTTAAAGGTCTCTTTCCAACCCAAATGATTCTATGATTTTACTACTTTGTGAACTAGTCTGATGTCTGCAAGCATGTTCTAACAAACAAAAGAGGTTCTATTAGAAAAAAAACAGAAGTAAATTCTTTATTCACCTTTGTTTACATCGCCTAAGTTACTTATTGAGGTACTTGCCAGCATCCCATTCTCATGGATCTATACATCAGGTTTAGTAAGTATCAGTTTAGCATCTCAGCTCTGCCTACCGAACTGAGCTCTTCTGCATGCAGGCCACAAGAATAAAATTAAACATGAGAAGTGTTCTGTCTTGAACCTTAGATGCCTGTGGAGTTAAAACATCCAGAGATTTTGCTAGAGGGATGAAAGGTTTTGCTCTGTAACTTTAGCAACTCGTTTCTAGTTGCCTTCAGCTGCCACAATCCTTTTGTAAATCTATCTACTGATCTCTGTATTTACTCTACAGAGAAATACTTAACAATTGCTGAGTAATTAAGTGTGAATCTTTGGATGTCCTGTTTAAGCCTGATAACTTTATAGGATAACAACATTAATAAAATTAATAGTGTCTCCTTCCACACAGAAGACCAGAAATTCAGGTTACATCAGTTATATGCTGATGAGTTAGTAAAGCACTAACTACTGAAATGTTTTCTTCTCTTTAGATGAAAAAAAACAGGTCACAATCCCTAAAAAATCTTTCTTTGTTGGGTTGAAGAACTTTTAAAATGTTACCATAGGAAGTGTTTTCATAGTGTTATCAGTTCCAAAATACTGCGTTCCTCAATTGTAACCGTGGGTTTTTGTTCACTAAGCTTGATTAGGGATATTTTTTTAAAGAACTAAAAGATCCTATGAGAGGTGTAAAAGAAAAGAAAGCAGAATCCTATGGAGTATAACATCAAGATAACCCATTCCTCCAGTGCTGCCTTAAAGTTCCATAGAACTGACAAACTGTTGATTTGGAGAAAAATCAAATGAATTGTGTTTTTCCTTAAAGGTATAAAAATGTTTAAGTTATTTCTATAAAAACTGTCTGAGCTGCATTAGGACTTAGGGATAGTGGGAAAGAGATGTTATTGGGAAATAAATCTATCAATTAAATATAAATATGTTTCTACAGTACATATACTTGAATGATCTGTAGGGGAAAGGGACCTGGGGGTCCTAGTGGACAGCAAGATGACTATGAGCCAGCAATGTGCTCTTGTGGCCAAGAGGGCCAACAGTATCCGGGGGAGTATTACAAGGGAGTAAGATTAGCAGATCGAAGGAGGCTTTTCTCCCCCTCTACTCTGCACTAGTGAGAGTGCATCTGGAATACTGTGTCCAGTTCTAGGACCCTCAGCTCAAGAATAACACAGAGATGCTGGAGAGTGTCCAGCATAGAGCAACCAATCTGACTAAGGAAGTGGAACAGCTCCCTTATGAGGAAACTCTAAGGGAGCTGAGTCTTTTGAGCTTGGAGAAGAGGAGGCTGAGGGGTGACTTCACTGATGTCTATAAATATGTGAGGTGTTAGGAGGATGGAGCCAGGCTCTTCCCAAGGTCATCTGCTGATACGACAATGGGCAATGAGTGCAAGCTGGAACAGAGGAGGTTCCATATTAATATCAGAAGGAAAAGCATTGGGACAGGCTGCCCAGGTGGTTGTGGAGTCTCCTTCTCTGGAGACATTCAAGACCAGCCTGGATGTGTTCCCGTGCCACTTGGTCCAGGTGATCCTGCTGTGGCAGGGGGATTGGACTAGATGGTCTTTTAAGGTCCCTTCCAATCCCTAATGATTCTATGATTTTATGATCTGAGTTCTTTTTTTTGAGTGAGCAGCAACACAGCAACTAAAATGAACAAATAACATGGAGGTTGTAAAGATTTATAGAGGTCCTGTCTTTCAACAGTGGACCTCTGTCTGTATCCAGATTTAAGTCAGAACTTTCAATTTGCTCAATTTTTGCCCCACCCTCAAGGCATTTTAATGCAGTTTTTGTCTTGATTCGTAACAGTGCTGCTAAATAGAACTGATTCACTGCAAAACAATAATAGTTTTTCAAAATCAGCATTTTCCTGCTGATCTACCAGCTGTTTCGATAAACCCCTCTAACTTACTAAATGGTAAGTCTGGGTGCCATCCACTGCAGTGATGCTCTGGGTTAAGATTCTGCTGATCCCTAATGCAAAAACCTTTTTAATAAATACATAATTTTCTATCAAACACAGTGTAGTTTAAGTGTGTTTTTTTAGAAAAAAAAAATATCTCCCAAGCAATCTGAAAGCAGATGCACACTGCACACCTAATTAGGCAGCTCCAAACACCCTGGGTGGAGAACCAGCACCTCTGCTCATGTTTCTTCCTCTTCAGTTACTGTGACTACTACTAATCAACTAAAAATAATTATTTGAGGTTATTTTGTTTAAAAGTAATATTAGAGCACTGGGTTTCAACATATATTTTTAACAGCCTCTTTACTGTCCTACCTCAAACAGAGTTGAAGATTTCACACAGAAAATTGCAATCAGAGCACAATGAAAACTTCTAAAAAAGAGTAGATTTCACAAAATTCATTTGTGACAGATTTCAAAATGAAAATAAGATGACAAGATGGAATAGGCACAGCCCAGTCTTACTCAGAGTCCGAGGGAATTGCAGGACTGATTTTTCATCCTTTTATCATTTTCCTGAAAACTTTGCCTTGCTTGAGTCTACACAGCTTTGTTACTCCTAATTGTTGAAAGAAACAAGAAATTACAACTGGTAGCAACAGTAAGAACACAGCTATAATAAATTCAGAAAGACGAGAAGGCCTGTGGGTTTATATATAGAACCAGTTACTTCTGCCCACAGAAAATTCACAACTGTTGATTTGTTACAGAAATAAATGCCTCAAAACAACATTGACTCACTACTTGTTTCTACAAATTTTATTTTAAAAAAAAAGATTTTTCCTTGTTAATACAATGAAAAACTGGAATTTCTTTTCAGTCTTGTAATCCTGATTGTACGTCTTTCAGTGTACGAGAGAAAAGCAACTACGCTGGTGGGTGTCGATGCTGAAAACCTGTGGTACAGATTCTTTTTTTGTTTGCCATTGATGCGCAAGGCTGGTTCCACAGCTTTGTGGTAGTACACAAATGCAAAAAAAAAAAATCAAATGCTAGAATTTCAGCATTGAAAACACTTCTGTCTGAACAAGAGGGAAGATCCTAGCTCTAGAAGGGATCCTTGATCTGGACTTGGACTGGGGCAGCCAGAGATATCAATACAAACTGGGAGAAGACCTGCTGGGCTGGAAAAAGACCCAGGGGTACTAGTGGATGAAAAGTTGGACATGAGACACCAGTGTTCAATTGAGCTCAGAAGTCCAACTGCATGATGGGCTGCATCAGGAGAAATGTAATCAACAGATCAAGAGAGGGTATTCTACTGCTCTACTCTGCCCTGGTCCAGTGTCCAGTTCTGCTGATCCCAACATAGTAAAGATGAATGTCTATTGGAGCAGATCCAGAGGAGGTGACAAAAATTATCAGAGGGCTGGAGCATTATTGCTATAGTGATAGGCTGAAAGAGTTGAGGTTTTCCAGCCTGAAAAGAAAGACTCCAGAGTCTTTCTCAAATTCTGAAAGAAGCCTTACCAGTATGCTGGGAAAACTGTTCACAAGGTCATGGTTCGAAGCTCGAAAAGGACAGGTTGAGGCTGGAGAGGAGGAAAGTTATTTAATCTGAGAGTGGGGAACAAGCTGCCTAGAAAGGTAGTGGAGACCCCATCTCTGAAGCCATTCTAGGTCAGGCTGGATGGGGCTCTGAGCAATCTGGTTTGGTGCCAGATGACCCTCCTTGGTGTAAAGGGTTGAACTGGATGACCTTTGGATGTTCCGTCCAACCCAGTATATTCTGCAATTCTATGACTGTGTTACACAGAGTATGAAAGTCTTGCTAAAACAGTCAGGAGAATTTTGAATGAAATAATACAATACCATGTGTTCTATACATGCTGATTGTTAATTGTTCATTGCATGTTGTAAGCTAATATGCAACTGTAAAACATAATATTTCACTTATACTGTTAACACCTCTGGTTAATAAAAAGCGGACTTCATAGTCCATAAAATTCACAAACATTTTCTCTACTTTGAAAAATCTACAGTCACCACCTCTTGAGTTNGAATTTTGAATGAAATAATACAATACCATGTGTTCTATACATGCTGATTGTTAATTGTTCATTGCATGTTGTAAGCTAATATGCAACTGTAAAACTTAATATTTCACTTATACTGTTAACACCTCTGGTTAATAAAAAGCGGACTTCATAGTCCATAAAATTCACAAACATTTTCTCTACTTTGAAAAATCTACAGTCACCACCTCTTGAGTTGTTGCATCAGTTTAATTTCAGTAAATTTACAAGAAACTCATGTCCAGAGCTCATGTCTACCAGAGGGCTTCCCACAACCCATGCCAGATTAGTTCCTGGACCACACTGTTCTACAAACAAAAATGACTTGAGGCAAGTGTTAAAGAGACTGACCCAGTGCTTTCTGTTTAATTAGGAGTCAACTGAATGCTGATGAACCTCTCACAGTCTCTTCTAAAGGGAATGTGTCTCCCATAAATGCTGTGCTAGAGTCACACTTTGAAACTGTGTTCAAATGGGATCAAAATCAGGCAGAATGAGTTCATCTGTCTTTCTTGATTAGACTTCATTTAATTTTCCACAGACACCAAGTCCTTGCTTGTAGTAGCAGGGTTGGATGACAAAGTCAACAAAGTGAGCGGAACACTTTCAGCCATGTTGATGTATTTGCACAACTGCAGATGCTGTGGTCACCATGTGTGCCACCATATTCAGCTGAGGCATAGGATGTGGCTCTTACAGCGTTCATGAGCTACATAAACATAAGTGAAAGTACAGCAATGTCTTAATTGAATGAAGACTGAGAGGGTGTAGGAACTACACATGAAATCTCATACTACCCAACCAACAATTCCAAATGAGACATTTTACCCAGGCTTCATTTCTGAGGAGAACATTAATAAGAGAGAGGATGAAAGTAGAAATTAGATTAATTCAAGAAAATTTAAGCACAACTTTCAGCATTTCACCACATCCGATATCAGAACTGATGTCATGACATAGTGCCTCTGGTAATGGATGCACATGGAGTGTCCAGACCAACTGGTTCTTGCCTATAAGGATCAGATATCAAGACCTGCAGGTCAGCGTACCTGAGAGGACATTTACTTTAACATAAAGAGGAGTCAAATTGTCCATAAAAAGAGCTGAGAAGATACCTTAATTCTTAAAGATGAGACTCAGTGTTTATTATCTTGCCAGGCTTTTCTCTGTATTGATACATCAACCACACCTCACCTATCAAAGTGACACATGGAGATACCAGTAGGATTGTGCTTTAGAAGCTCATTACAGGCTCATTGGTGACTGTTCTGAGGAAAGATGAATAAAAGTCTAGAGGGAAGTAAATGTTGACTAGCATCTCACTTCCTCACGTGTAGCTCAGATACATAAAATGCATTGGGCAATCTCAGATACTTTTGCAGATTACCATAGCTGAAATGGTTTACTCACAGTGACAAGAGTCAAGAATAAGGGTATCAACAGAAGTGGTGCCTATCTAGTTTCGTGTGTGGATTCATACCCACTCCATTTACTTATCATATTTCATATAATCCCTTAAATTTCTTGTCCTTCAAAGAATATTAATACAGCATGCCTTGGTTTCCAAAGAAAGATGCAAATATTTGATTTCTCAAATAACAAGACCTGGTCTTATGGTTTTTCATTTCATTTTCCCTTTCATTTTCTGGTGAGTTCCAATAAGCATAGGTACTACAGAAACTTAAACATTTGGTCTAGCTATATAAAATTACAGCTTAAATAGTATAACTTAGTATGAATTGTTGTCTGAGCTTTTGTTTTCACTATAATTCCTTTGCATGCGTTTTCTTGCTTATGATGCTAAAGAGGGTACTTCCTCAGAAAATCTTCTTGCATCTCTGGGGGAGGATGATCCATTTTTGTCTAGTTGTCAGTTGTTCTGCTCCCATCAGCCTTTCCTTGGACTGGTCTTTGAAGTCATAATGCCCTCTTCTCTCACCCATCATATGTCAGACATAGAGAATGTGGCAGACTTTGAACTTCAAAGCATAGCTCAAGAAAAGTGGAGAAGTCTGAGTAATGAAAGAGTGACAAGGAGGGGGAAAAAAAGGGGTACTTTGTTTAAAAAGGGAGGACTGGCTGGAGCACATAAAAGTCAGGTGTTCTGGTTCACTGCATCACCTACTCTGTTTGTGATACGCCATTGTAAACCACATGCTGGAAGATCTCAGAACTCATATTGGAATCTTGCAGAATGTGCTCAAGAAGTTCCCATCTGCCCCAAACTGCTATTGTAGTTGGAGTTCTCAAAATGACACGACTGATCAGTTAAAAGAACAGCATATGAAATTAATTTAACATTTTAAATGGAGTGTATTGTAGAGACAATGATATTTGAAGATAGTGAGCAAAATTAGCATGAAGTACATTAACTAATTCCTCAAATTTTCTGGGAATTAAGTATTTTAATACCCTGTAATATTGAGGATAATACTGATTCCTTTAGTTTCCTTAGCAGAAGAGTGGGAAGAATGTAACTTTTTTGAGAAACATAAATTANATAAACCAATCTTTTCCCACCTTAAATAGAAGGTACCAAATACCTTTGAGTTATATAGGTATATAAGTAAACTGCAGCATGTATTATCCCTATGATGATCACTTCAAACAGAGTTGTGATGTAATTTTCAGTAGCCCCTCTCACAGTGTTTGAGCCTAAGCATGAAATTCTTTTCCTGACTTTAGGAACAAGGATTTACTTCAACAAACTGTGCAGAAAAGATATGAAAAGCCCATGTCCAATGCATCAATACCAAATATGACTATTTTCTGATTCAGAGTCAACCTTATGACATCAACAGAGCATAATTGAAGATGGACACTTCAACAGATTAATTTTAGGCAATATTTCAATTAACTGAAGCCATATAACGTATCTAAGCAAGGAAAAAAAATATGTCCAGAAAACAAAAAGAAAGGAACTGGAAAAGCTGTTGCATAGTACTGATTTAGGAAAGGATATCTCTTGCATGAATAGAGATCAAAATCAAATTTAACTGAGAGAAAACCTGACCTGTTTCTTACCTCAGTTTAGAAGGTCTATGTGTTAGTGTTCAGGTTATTCCAGCTTCTTGCTTCACATGAATTTTATAAGTAATCATATAGAACCATGCTGCCCTGAACTGAATACAGCATTAAAACAAACAGGATAAAGCCACTGCATGTAATTACCTACATGGATAAAATGTTTTGAGAGCAATTCTATATCAAATTTTTGCAATTCAATAGTCTACATATTTAAATATTTGAGCATTTAAATACTTAGTCTGAAGAACTTTATCCAGACAGCTCTTTAATAATCTGAACTATAGATGCAGGTTAAGTGCAGATGGGTCAAAGATTACACGAAAGCTCACAAAGTCCAGGGCTGGATTCTGAGCTCTCATGTTTGAATTTGTCAGCAACCTACAGTCCTTGCTTTTTTCAGAAATTGTCTCTCCTGTCTGTTAATCTTAAAAACTCTTCTGTTACTGTTATGTTTTTAAATTGAAAAAAAAATCCAAGTATGAAACACCTTGTCTTTGTTTTTTTCATGTTTTTAGCATGTTTTGGGCACAAAGCTCTTGTTTTCTTTTTCTCCAATGTTTTATCAATGACCATCCATTTAAAACATTCACATGTCTTACCAGGAAATATTTCTCTATATGATGTTTGTCTTGGGTCTCCGTAAATACATTACTGATGTTCTTTATTGTAGACCATTTCTTCTTCTGCCTCCCAGAACAAAGACAGTCTTTTGCTGGATGCTCAGAGCTAGCACCCTTTGCAAGCAATCAGCCTTCTCTGATACCCTCTTTCCCTCTATGTCTGGATGCAGGTGGTGTGAGGCCTGACTTGGTTGGTACCATTTGTTCACAGGCTATTCAGAAACCTCTTGTGATCCCATTGAACCTCTTTGTTTTGTTCTCTGCTCAGGCCAGCACCTAAGAAGTAGTCCTTCAAAAACTAGGTACGATAATTATTTTTCAGAAAAACAATCTGTTCTCTGGGTTTTGGGTTTTTTTTTAACTTGTAGAGTGTTTGTATCTGTGCCTGGAAGGATGGCCTCTTCTTAAATAATAGTAATGAATCATACCTACTTAGAGGTTAATTATCTGTTCACTGAACTCTTTCTTAGAAAAAAATATGTATACACAAGTGCACCAAATACACAAGTGGAAAGAATGGTATTTTATTCATGCCTGATAAGAAATTAAATAAATGACCTCACCGCTGAGACATATGATAAAGAACACAGACTTCTTGTTCAACATTTGGTTGTTTTTCCCATTTAGTTGTATATGTATCAGACAACTGATCTGTAGCTGTTAGCAACATGATATTTATGATTAATGGGACTCCATACGATGTGAGTGCTAGAGATTACCTGGAGGTTTGGCAGGATTCTTGTTTTCTTCTCAAAAACCAACTGACATTCATAATACATTTAAAAAGGAGGAAAAATTGAATAAAAACTATAAATACATCTAAGTACATCTATACCATATTTTGTAACTGTGTTTAAGCACAAATTGAGTGAAACACTCTTGAATTGCTTGTAGACAAGGATAATAAAATCAAACTACTACTCATGTTTAGCCTTACAGGGAAGGATTGATGCCAATCCACTATCAGATGTGGAGTTAGAAAGAGTGTTTACAGCCACAGGATCTCTCTCATGCTGGAGATCAGTACCTTGATTTTCTCTGCAGATAAAGCATTCCCAGATCAGAGTAAAAAATACCAAAACTAAAAAAAAAGGAAAAAAAAAAAAAAGGGGTGAAAAAGGAAAAAAAAATAAAGAAAAATAATGAAAAACAGAGAAAAAATAGTGGGGGAAAAAAGAAAAGGTAAAAGAAATCAGAAAAAGAATAGTCTCTCAAAAATGGCAGTTCCAGAGACATTCCATTAATGCAAGCAGGATGAGGTTTATAAGTTTTACCCCAATAAAAACCCTAGAAAGTGTGAATTCGTTGGTTCAGCTGTAGCTTATTGCTGCCCCTCCACTGATATGTGCCTATGGAGAACTGATCCTTCAGGAAATGTTTCCTACCTCACCGACTCCATGGGGATAAACAGCTCGTTAAGGGAATAAGGCTTCTTCCTACAAATCAATATTTTCAGGACTGCGACCTGTACTGAGACAGCTTGACAAGCCTCAGAAGTTGTTTTCTCTTTTGATTGAGTGCATTTTCTTCATTATGTGAGGAAGGAATTTGTTCTCAGCATTTTTATGTGGTGCAGACTATGAGATACTCTGTCACTTCCTTCAGGGTTTGGACAGATTAAAACCTTGTTCAAATCATCTGGTAGATAAAAGCTGTTACTAGCAAGAAGCTTTGGAAGTACATAGTCCTTCTGAAAAGCAGGAGTTAAAATCACAAAATATTCCTGGTTGGAAAGGACCTCCCCAGTCCTTAAGTCCAAACATACATAATAACAATAATAAAAACCAAAACCCTGATCAAATGCAACCACCAAACACACTCAACCAGGTAAAGCCTAAAATAAACACCCTATAACCTTTGCTACTACAGCAGGTCTGGAAGCACCACATCCACATGTTTCTTAAACACCTCCAGGGGTGGTGACTCAACCACCTCCCTGAGCAGCCTGTTCCACTGCCTGTCAGTAAGAAACTTCTTCCTAATACTTTGTCTAAACCTCTCCTGCTACAACTTCAGACCACTTCTTCTGGTCCTGTCATTATTCACTTGGGAGAAGAGGCCAAGCCCCACCTCTCTATAACCTCCTTTCAGGTAGTTGTAAAGAACAATGAGGTCTCCCATCTGTGTCCCCTTCTTCATACACTCATAGATTCATTGAATGGTTCAGGTTGGAAGGGACCTTCAAGATCACCTAATTGCAATCCCCTTGCCATGAGCAGGGACATCCCACACTAGACTAGGGTGCTGAAGGCCCTATCCAATCTGTCCTTGAACACTTCCAGAGAGAGGGCAGCCACAGCCTCCCTGGGCAACCTGGTCCAGTGTCTCAGCTCATCATGAAGAACTTCTTTCTGAATTCCAGTGTAAATGTCCCCTCTTCCTGCATTATCCCTTGTCCAACCACTCCAAACCCTTGGGAACAGCTCCTCCCCAGCTTTCCTGTAACCCCCCTTCAGGTCCTGGAAGGCTCCTCTAAGATCTCCCTGGAGCCTCTTCTTCTCCAGGCTAAACAACCCCAACTCTCTCATTCTGTCCACTAAGGAAGGTGCTCCAGCCCTCCACTCATCCTCATGGTCCTCCTCTGAAAACGTTCCAACAGTTAAGTATCTTTCCTGTATTGGGTGCTCCAGAACTGGATGCAGTACTGCAGATGGGTTCTCACGAGGGCAGAATAGAGGGGGATAGCTGAATTGGTGGGGAGAGAAGAATAGAAATAGAGGAGGAAGAGCCTATTACTTGTTCTCTATACCCCTCAGGAACTTGGTAGCTCTCCTCTGGATGCTTGCCAGCACCTCACTGTGCTTCTTATGGTGAAACATCTAATTACCTTTCTAAATCTCTACTGGTGTGTGCTTGCTTATGACAGCTCTCCGGGAAACCCATTGGTAATGGGTCTTTAGTTCAACTCCTGCCCAGGACATCTTAGGATAAGTATTGCCCAGTGCAGTACTGGACAAATGCAACCGTGCCCACTGCAACAGACATCTGAAACCATGTGGTGTTGAAGATGAGCAAGGAGATAGTTTTCATTTAGACTTCTGTCACTGCAGAAAGGAAGTGTCATGGTAGAGACGATAGACAAAGACACTAGCTATTCACTGAGGGAACCAGTTTGAAGTACCTGGGGGGTCAGTGTAGAGTCTTGCACCTCGGTAAGAACAACTCCAGGGACCAGGGTAGGTTGGGGACTGAGCTGTTGGAAAGCAATGTAGGAGGAAGGGACCTGGAGGTCCTAGTGGACAGCAGGAGGACTATGAGCCAACAATGTGCTTTTGTGGCCAAGGGGTAGGTGGGGGGAATCAGAAAGGGGGTGGTTAGAAGATCAAGGGAGGTTCTTCTCCTCCTCTAGTCTGCACTGGTGATATCACGTCTGCAGTATTGTGTCCAACTCTCTCAGTTCAAGAAGGACACAGAGCTGCTGGAGGGTGTCCAACGTAGAACAACGAAGATGATGAAGGAAGTAGAACACCTTCCTTATAAGGAAAAGCTAAGGGAGCTGGGTCTCTTCAACTCGGAGAAGAGGAGGCTGAGAGGCTCATTCATGGCTACAAATGTGTATGGGGTGGGTGTTAGGAGGATGGAGGCAGATCATCTGAGATGGTGATAGGACAACAGGCAATGGGTGCAAGCTGGAACAGTGGAAGTTCCATATAAATATCAGCAGAAACCATTCACAATGAGGTTAACAGAGCATTGGAACAGGCTGCCCAGGGGGCTTGTGTAGTCTCCTTCTCTGGAGACATTCAAGACCCACCTGGATGTGTTCCTGTGCGACTTGGTCTAGGTGATCCTGCTGTGGCAGGGGGGTTGGAACAGATGATCTTTTGAGGTCCCTTCCAATCCCTAGTGATTCTATGATTCTATGTTGCTCTACCTCTTAGCAACAGGTAGACTGCTTTTCCAGGGTACTGAGATTAGAGCCTGACAGAAATTCAAAGTCTAATGAAATCCAGCTAATGAAATCTACTGCCCAGACCTTTTATGGATTTTGTCCAATATCTGGTACCTCAAGGTTATGTGCACACATTTTTGGATTATGCAATCTGAAAATATTTCAGACCTACTTCCCTGTACTACAGGGATTAATATAGGGGATGTTCTGAGTTAAACTGGAGCTGCAAGAAGGATGAGTTTTGTGAAGTAATATAAATTCTGTGTTCATGAATTGTTTTATTCTGAGTGGGTGAAAAATGCTATAAAAAGACACATTATGTTTCAAGGTCTGTCTCAACTTGAAAATATATATTTATTTACCGTATATAAACATTAAACAAAACTCCTTGAATAGAAGGAACACAGATAATATTACAGCCAGCAATATTTCTCTAGAGGACATTGTTGAACATTAATGAAATAAGTTGTTCATGGGCAACAAACCCAGTTAAGCTTTGTTTCATATAAAGTTATTGCCATCATGTGTTAATAGCAGTTCTATCACTTTCCTTATGATGTCTGTATTGGCCACAGGCAGCCTATATGTATGCTGACTGACCGTGCAGCTGCTGTTGGTATGAAGTATGGCTATCATGGTATCACAGTATAATATCGATTGTAAGGGAACCTAGGTAGATCATCTAGTTCAACTCCAGTGCAAAAGCAGGTTCTCCTAATGTAGATCCAACAGGATCCACATGGATTTTGAATGTTTATAGAGCAGAAGACTCTACATCTCAGGGCAGCCTGTTCCAATGTTCTGACAACTTTAAGTAAGGATGTTTCTCCTTACAGTTTGGTGGAACCTCTAGTGTTGTGCTTGTGTCCATTTCCTCTTAACCTGTCACTGGGTGTCAGTATGAAGAGTCTGTTTCCATCCTCCCAAAACCCAGCCTTTAGGTGTTGAGTAGTATTGATGATGTTCCCTCACAGAATTCCATCCTCCAAGCTGAGAAGTCCCAGGCTCCTCAGACTTGTTAGAAATTGTGTTTTAATGTCAATGTCCCACTGTTTCAGAGGCTGTTTAACCATTTCCTCCTTTCACCTGACTGGTGACATGCCTTCAGCTCAATTGATTACCTGCATCAGTGTGCATATACGTTAACTATCAATAAACTAAATTGCATTCATACCAGGGAGCAGGTGTTTTCTAAAATCAAGCTATCAGGCACCAGTTAATCTAAATGAAACAATATCTTGGCCCTTGCAGTTAGAGGTTGCACAAAGCTGAGGCAGCTGATGTGTGAACAATGTGTTCAAGCAAGGCAAGGGGTGTCTCCTGCCCTAGAGTACAAGGCACAGGGTTCTCCACAGACTGTGAAAGTGAATAGGAGGAACATTGCTGTCCACATCTATCCAACAGTTATTGGCAGATGGGTTCAGTTTAATTAGGGATCAAAGATGGATTTGCTAATCTTTTTATGTTATTACTTTCTTCGCTGGAGATGAACCTCTGTCTTCAGGGGAGCTGCATCACAACCACACATCTGACACCAGTTCCTAAATCTTGTTATTCACAGGTACAGTTTTCTATATCCATTGCAGGGGTCAGGTTAAATCAACCTGTGCTCTGAAGATGTTAACTACACGTGTGACTTCTTATTTTTCTCTGGCTTGTCTGTGTAAAACAACTGAATGCTTAAGTAGAAAGATAGTCATAATAAAGTGCAGCAAAACACAGGTGCGCATGAACTTACAAGCACTCTGCCAGCATGAGACATTACGCAGAGCATAAACCTGTAGGGGAAATTTATGTTTCCAAGAGAGAGGTAATGGAATAGAAGTTCTTTCAATAAAATGTTATTTTAATTGTATTTCCTGCCCTAGCGGCATGTGGTGAGTTTAGATTGGCAAACAAAATTGTGTAAAAATGTTTTTTAGTTTTAGAAGAACCTTTTTTAATTTTGCATTTTTTTTCTTTCAGTTCTGGGTTATAGGTTAAACACAAAAAAAGATGTTTCAGTCTAGCAGAAGAAGTCTGGATCTCCTTAACCAAAGCAGGCTACCTGTTGTCATATTTTCCGTCTAGTAGTTCTTTATCTGTGTGGGAGTCATCCTGACTTGAAGTTGTATTTAGAGTGGTTCTCAAGATAGTTTGGTTGTGTGTTTGTCCCAGTTTACATGAGTGTAACATGCAGTGAGGCATAAATCCTGTTCTGTTACATGATAGAACTGTTGGGGGTGTTTGTTTTGCTATCATCTAAAACCTCTTGAAATATTTTAACCCTCAAACTACAATCTGTTAACTTTGCAAAAGTGAAAATCTCAAAATTAAAAAACAAAACAGAATACAATGAGCATATTTAAAAAAAATTCCCACATTTTAAAATTGTAATAGGCATTAGGGTAAACATTTATTTTGCAGTTGTAGTTCATAAAAAGGTGTTTTGAGGTTTGGGATGGGTTTTTTTGAATTTTTCATAGGTAAACCCGAAACAGTGCCTGCACTGGGAAGAGAGAGAGCAGCTTACCATAACATCATTCTCCGCTTCTGAAAGATATGGTTTCTGGTCACCAGTCCTGCAAAGCATCCTCATTTCTATTATCCAGAGAACATTACTAAATACTCCTGAACTACCTCTATACAGTAGATACGGAGTTTAGGGAGATGGTTTAGAAGGACAGTTCAATTAATGGTTTATATCTGTGATCTTTTCCTACTGAAATAATTCTATGATTCTATGCAAAACACTAGCAGAGGTTTTGTAGGACCATAAGTAGGTAGAGTCACGGGGTTGGCATGGAAAATTTCCAGGAGATATTTTATATGTGTTCTACCTGTTTTGGAGGCTTGGAGAGCTTAATGAAGTGGATGTGGATTTTGCCTTGCTCGTTGTCTTCAGTATTAGAGACTGATCCCAGACATCGTTAATCTGCAAGTATAAATAAATCAGCAGTGTTCATTTGACCCCACAATGTAGTCCTTCAGCAACAGGGTAATTTGACAGAGTGTCTTAAGGAGATTTGCCTGACTCCTGCTGCTGGCACAAAAGGCTTGTTTGGAAGGGAATTCTGTTTCTTCTACTTCCACTCTTATTTCCAGTCCAGTGCTTTTCATAGAATCATAGAATCTTCATGGCTGAAAAGGACTTCCAGGATCATCAAATCCAGCCCTCACCACAACATCTTCCCAACTCCTAGACCATGACCTCAAGTGCTCTAGCTACTCGTCTTTTGAACACCTCCGGGAATAGTGACTCCATCAGTTCCTTTGGCAGCTTGCTCCAGTGCCCAACCACTCTCTCAGGAAAGTTCTTCGTAAGATCCAATCTAAACCTCCCCTGATGCAGCTTGAGGCCATTTCCCCTCCTCCTATCATTAGGAACTGGGGAGAAGAGACAAGCACCAGCCTGGCTACAACCTCCTTTTTTGGTAGTTGTAGAGTTTAGGTAGTTGAGGTCTTCATCTGGTGAGCAATCAGCTACTTCAAAAACAAAAAGCAAACAGAACAAAAATCTACAAAACCATATATTTCACTAAGATTTTTATTAAATTACAGTCTCTGAGGCATAAACAATATTTTCCTATGTAGGTTCAGACAGCAGAAATGGAAATTACCCCACCACCGGTTTAGATTAAAGCCTAATATTTTGCACAATCCTAATGAATAACCAAAGTTTCCACAGTACGGATCACATTGTGGGACTTGAAAAATGTGTCTTCTAAATTTTTCTTGACATTCATAAATATTTCACATGCTCCTCCGAAGGGACTGGGTAATACATGAATTGCTGAGATTGTAGCAAACAAAGTGGTGTGCCGAACGAGAGATAAAAGCAATCTGTGGAATGGTGTTATTGGACATTTGGGACATCGGAAATTGCTGTTTCGTGCAACCACCCCTTGGCAAAGCTACTTAGGAGTATCATTTCTATGAGATAAGTGGTGGGGTATGATAAAGAGAGAAGGATCAACCCTGATCTGGATGTCTGCAGGATTCACCCTCTAGCTCAGAGCTGCAGGGACTGGAACAAAGCAACTGCATCTTGTCCTTATGGAAGCAATGTGACAACAACCATGTTCTTCTGCAGTCAAGCCCCATTTATTCAGCTATATTTTAAAATAAAATCTATACACCTGGTTTTGTCTTCATAACTGCTATCCACTTTGCACTCAGAATGGCACTAAATACACGGGATCCATGCTCAGGCTGCTTGCAAAGACCAAGTTCCTACCTGTCCTTTCCCAAATGAACTCTCTTTATCTAGATAAGCTTGCCACTCTATACAGTTCCTGTGGTATTCCAGTAGAGGATTTGTATGGGTTTTTATTAGCACCAAGGCTTCTTATTAATTACCATTTCTTTTTCTTCTTTCAGTTTGTGTTGTTATCACTCATTAGAGTAAACATCTAGAAATGCAACTGATAACTAGCCCACAAGCACAAAATGTATAACATCAGTGCAATAACCTTTGGGTATTTTATTAAAAAAATAGCCATAGGACCTCTGGAGCTGCAAACATCAAATCCAGGTGCATAACTCAGTGCTGTTAGTGCTCATTGGAGAAAGTAGGGTGCAGAGATTCAAGATGAAGGAAGGCCTATAGCAAATTCTTCTCCTGCAAAAATAACCATTAAATATTATATAGATTGTGGAGCTGATGAAAGATTCACAGAACAGGTACATTAACATTTGTGGTAGAGAGCTACTAATACTAAGTTAAAAAGGAGGGGAGGAAGGAACATATGGGCAAATATGGGAAAAGAAAATTTCTACAAATTAGCGAATTTGAATTGAATAAACCTCAGAAGGCTAAGACAATTAGATATTAGTCATCTGAACTCTGACAGTTGGTTTTGTCACAAGTCACAGGGAGAAGGCAAATGAGAAGAAAAGTGTAAATGCGTAATTTCATTCATACTTGAACACAAAACTTTTAAATTATCATAGAATCCTTAGGGATTGGAAGGGACCTCGAAAGATCATCTAGTCCAATTCCCCTGCCACAGCAGTATCATCTACACTAAGTCACACAGGAACAAATCCAGGTGGGTCTTAGATGCCTCCAGACAAGGAGACTCCACAAGCCCCCTGGGCAGCCTGTTCCAATGCTCCGGTACCCTCACTGGGAAGAAGTTCCTGCTGATATTGATATGGAACCTCCCATGTTCCAGCTTGCACCCATTGCCCCTTGTCCTATCAGCAGATGACCTTGAGAAGAGCCTGGCTCCATCCTCCTGACACCCACCTCTCAACTATTTATAGACATTAATGAGGTCACCCCCAGCCTCCTCTTCTTAGCCTCAATCAGCTTTTTCCTCATAAGGGAAGTGCTCTACTTCCTTCATCATCTTNTGCTGGCCACTAGGACCCCCAGGTTCCTTTCTCCTGCACTGCTCTCCAACATGTCAGTCTCCAACATCTACTGGTCCCTGGGATTGTTCTTCCCCAGATGCAAGACCCTACACTGACCCTTGTTGTATCTCATACAGTTTCTCTCTGCCCAGCTCTCTACCCTGTCCAGGTCTCACTGAATGGCAGCACAGTCTACTGGGGTGTCAGAGACACCACCCAGCTTTGTGTCACCAGCAAACTTGCTGACAGGGCACCCTAATCCCTCATCCAAGTCATTAATGAATAGATTGAAGAGTACGGGTCCCAGCACTGATCCTTGGGGGACCCCACTAGACTTAGGCCTCTAACCAGACTCTGTCTCAAATTAGCTGAATAGTATGAAAAAGGAAAATCTTTTTGGCATCTACACGATGCAGTAAACAACTGCAGATTTTGCTTGCATTGGCTCAATTCAGGCTTATTATTTCCCCTGTCTTCCTTTACTAATATCTAAGGAGGAAGAAAATACATCAGGGATCTACAGCAAGGATTCTGGTTTCTTTTATTGCAGGTCTAACACACCCAAAGATACTAGGCATAGTCCACAGGCCAAATATATTATTGGATTCTTCTTTGAAGTTCATCTTTCTGATCCTAATATCTGAGAATAAAACTTCCTGCCATGCTGTTTGCCTGTCAACAATTTTGTCCCCCTGTCAGGGAAGATGGTCATCTGTAGGAACGTTCGTCATCATTCTTATGGATTTTATCAGATAATGCCCAGCCTCTCCTCATTTAGTGCATTTTGTCAAGTGATTTTTCAAGCTGTGAGTCCTTCTGGGAAATGCATTTCATGACTTAGGACCCAACCTCCCGCGGTGAACCATAGCAGGCAGAAGAGGAAATTGACAACTGTGCCTCAAAAATCAATGATTCTGCCATAGCTGAATTTTCTAGAAGAAATATTAAAGCTGAGGATGGAAATTCTGTGCTGACCACAGACAAAGTCTTTAAAACTTGTTTGTTCTGCCCAAAGCAATTAAAGGGCACCAATTATGGAAGAAAACAAGGACAAGACAAAACCTATCGAACCAATAGTTTTCAACTACAGCACACTTCTCCCAGTAGGTCTGAAGGGGGCTTTTTAATACCTATTTCATAAAATAAGAAAATGAAAAACCAAAGCAAAGCAAGAAATTAATGTTGGAATTTGACATTTAGATTAGATTATGACGTTTACATAATAATGTGATAGCAACCTTTCTATACAATATTTTAATAAAGTTTTGACAGCGGGTTTAGAGCATGAATACCAAGTAAACATTCCTGAATTCCATGATGTCTGTCGACCTTTTAATTAAAGAAGCAATACTAAATTATGTAGAGATTATGTAGGGATCGTGGCAATACAATGAGAGAACTCTTATGAGCTTCATGCAGGTGGTATTGGTTAACAATCTTTAATTTTCTATTAAAATGGCAATCAAAAACCCTGTGATGTGAAAACACAGACCTGGGTGAAACTTTACTGGTACCACTGTAATTATAGGGTAAAATAATTATTTCTGCTTAATAAAATTAGTGGCATTTTAAAATGTAATTTCAAGAGCTAGTGACACAGAGTGTTAGAGAAATAACCATGATATTTCCACAATGCAGTAATAAAAACTACTAGTAAGTTATATGCTTTATATTTAGGAGTGTGGAATAAAACCACAGGTTCACCACATTTCTAAACAAAACAGTTATCCCATGTACATGTGAGAAGAGGCTGCCTAGGGAGGAGGTTGAATCACCATTTATGGAGAGGCTTAAAAGCTTAGGGATACGGTTTAGTGGTGGCCTTGGGAACAGTTGGGTTAATGGTTGGACTCAAGTTCTTCAAAGCATTTTCAAATCTAAATGATCCTATGATTGTATGAGAGAGTTGGAGTTGTTCAACCTGAAGAGGAAAATACTCCAGGGAGACTTACAGTGGCTTTCCAATACCTGAAAGGAGTTTACAAGAAGGCTGGGGATGACCTGTACAATATCTTGATTTATGACCTGGACATGGGAATTAAGAGTACTCTCTGGCAGTCTGCAAACAACACCAAATGGTATGGGAGTGTTGATCTGCTTGAGGGCAGGAAGGCTCTGCAGAGGGACTGGGACAGGTTTGATTGATGGCCGAGGTCAGTTGTCTGAGGGACAAGAAGGCCAAGTACTGGGTCCTGCATTTTGGTCACAGCAACCCCAGGCACCCCTACAGGCTGGGGGATGAGGGGCTTGAAAGCTGCCCAGCAGAAAAGGACCTGAGGGTACTGGTGGACAGCTAGTTTAATATAAGACAGTATTGTGTCCAGGAAGCCAAGAAGGCCAGCAGGATCCTGGCTTATATTAGGAATACCATGGCCAGCAGGACTGGGACCTGATATAGTGGCAAAGCTTGTAGGGGGTTTATTTTGGACTTTATCTGGTTGAGTGTGTTTGGTGGTTGCATTTGATCAGGGTTTTGATATTTGTAGTTGTGTGTGTTTAGACTGGGGTATCAGGGAGGTCCTTCCAATCAGGAATACTCTGATTCTGTGATTCTTTGGCTATTCACAAAGGGAGGGAATGATAGAATAAGGGAACGTGGTTTGAAGCTGGAAAAGGGTAGATAAGTCTGGGAATCAGGAAAAATTTCTTGAATCTGAGGGTGTTGGATCCCTGGAACAGGCTGCCCAGAGAGGTGGTGGAGGCCCCATCCTGGTCAGGCTCAATGGGGCTCTGGGCAGTCTGTTCCAGTTAAAGATGTCCCTGTTTGTTGTAGGAGAGTTGGACTAGATGACTTCTGGCATCCCTTCCAACCCAATACATTCTATGTTTCTATGGTCTGCCAGTTACAAACCAGCTGAGACTGATTGTTTCAAATATGCTGCTTTTTGCCTGAATGTGGAAAAACTCTGACATAAAAGTTCCTACCCTTGTGTATGGTACTTGTTAGTAGCTATGGGCAACATATAGGAAAAAATAGTTTATTGCCAGGAATACACTAACAATGTCTCTCCTATCTCATCCTGAACAAGAAAAGAAGCTCAGGCTGTGCTGTTTCCTGTGTAGTTTTATTATCGCAGATAGGTTTTGCAGCCGGTGGTAATAATTACAGCAGCATGAGATGGTAATAATAATCTACATTTGCACTTTCAAGTGGGAACATTTCACTGTATTTCTATTCACTCTCAAAATTATAAGCCTTTGATTATTGACAGACTTTGCAGAAATAGCATTTCGTTGTTATCCTAACCGCAGTTCTGCGAAGGCTGTAGTATGGAGCAGACAAGACCTAACATGCCTTAGTTAACTTATTTTTAATCAACATTTCTAGTCCAAATAAAGATAACGCTTGCGAAAAAAAAAAAAGATATACACATGGAATCCTAGACAGCAAGACTTTTTAATCGTGGAGTGAATAGGAATTAAAACAGAAGTGAAACGACTCCTTATCAGCATGTGTCAATCTTATTAAAGACCATCTCAACAGACAAGAAAAGGTCAGTCCTTGAAATCGCATAACTCGTGGCATTACTTCATTAAGATTGTTGCTAACATTCTGTTTTTTGTGGTTATAGACCAAGAAAACAAACAGCCACAATGTGATAAATTTTGGTCTTTGATTTCCTCCTGTCTCCTTTGCACAACTCCTAATTACTGAATTAAAATCTGGGTTCTCTCCCTATTACTCCAGTGCTAGCACCTAGAAGTTTACTGCTTTTGCCGTCAAAGATTATCTCCCACATGCAGTGACTGTCTTTCAAATCTTCCTTCTGCTCATCATTGTCTAGAGCACTGGTGTTCATGATTGATGATAACTCTGTCTATGGAGGTGCCTCTGCAGAAAACTGTGATGATAGTATGCCCTTAATTTCATATTATTTATTTTCTTTCCTTCAAAATGACCTTCTAAGTCAGAATCTGAAGATAAAGATCTTTGGCTTAACCTTTTCTTTGCTTCTTTTTTATGGGATAATTACTTTCTTCTGCACTGTGGACTGCAAATGGAAGGGATCATGATTTTTGTTCTTCAGCATGTTGCTCTGGGATCATCTAGTCTTCAACCCAACCACCCTCCCCAGCATCACTGAACTGCTCCTATCTTTTTTTTTTCTGTATTTTAAGTTGCTGATGCACTTTTCAAGATACATTTCAAGACAGAAATGTATCACAGTATCACAGTAATGATGAGCCTGGAAAAGCCCTTAAAGATCATCCAGTCCAACCTAAAACCAACCAAGTAAACCTAAACATCTGACATCTAGGTAGTCCATTCCTGTCTGTTCAGCCTGCTATACAGCACGATTCTAATCATCTATTCTATCTTCAAGAAGAATACTTTTAAAGATCTCTAATCTGTTTTCATGAGCTATGACAACTTTGCATAGACTGTTACAGGTATTTGCATACGTTAGCACAGCTTCAGATTGTCAGCTATCTTGCTCTTTTTCCACCATTTTTCTACCTTGTTTTATTGTCAAAGATGTGTTCCTTGTCACTTGCTTTGTCAGCGAAAAGTCTAAAATCACAGAATTTTACACCATATTAAAAAAAGCTATGTAATTATTGTCTAATTAATCCTGTACAGAATGTTTCTATAAAGTAGGAAGGCACGAGAGAGATGGCTGTGCCTATGCAGCAACTCAGTGGCAAAAGAAGGGCTAAAATGACGGTTACAAACCTGCACTCTGCACCACAATTTATGTCTCTTACAAAGTAGAAGTTATTACACAATCAATGGACATAAAGCTGATAAAAAATTACTTTAACTCAATCCAGTGAGTTCCTGCGACATTACAGATGGCACCAAGATAGTCAAGCGTCAAGTAGCCATCTTCTGAAACAAATTCTAGACTGGTTTCAGAAAGCTTTTGCTTTCAGTTGATGAGGGAACTTAAAACAAAACCTATAGTATTCCATGGTCCTATCCCAGCTACTTTTGTAAACACCAGTGTATTCCAAAATGGCTGCTTTTGGAATAGCTAATGCACCCCTCATGGCTCAAACAGTTCCTGCTAAGTTCAGCTTTGCTCTGTTTCCTTTCCTTATGCGCTTCATTAGCTAGGGACAACAGAGAAGCCAGGAGGCACTTTAGCTTCTGGCACAGTAAACTCCATGAATATACCCTGAAACATCTCCTTTCCCCAAGGAAAAACTTCTTCATGTAGCATAAAACCACATTCTTTCCTGACAAGCTGTCTGGCTGTTATCCCTCTGATAATATCTTCTATTTAATGAAACTCTTTGTTCTCAAAGCAATCTCTGCAAAGACAGGATTGTCTACTTCAGGGTCACAGTTTCTGATCATTGGACAGATACCACATAATTTTTATGGCTTTCTCACACCTCTGTCATTGCCTTGGGAGTGTGGATAACACGTCTCCCATCAACAGTTTCCAGAATCAAACCATTTTTCTTCTGCCTGGAGTGGCTGGGATATTCTTTAGAGGAAAATGTCTTCTGGAGACCAGAAGTTTTTCCGAACCTCCCCGCCTCAGAAGGAAAAACAGCCTCTTCTTTATTTTTTTATTTTTTTTTTAAGTCTTGGGATTTGGAAATTTAGATAAGCTTCCAGTGTTAATCTCCAAACTTTCAGAGGTTTGCTAATCACCGGTATTATTAAAACAGGTTTCATATTTAACAGTGTCAGCTAATGTAATGTAATCCAGTTAATGTAAGAAATGTTCCTTTAATCCTACCTCAGTGCAGAGTGGGGGTGCAATTAAATAAGAAGAGGGGAGGTTGGCTCTCTGAGATGTAGAAACAAGAACTGCCAGGTAAGATGAAGGAAAAAATGAAGAAAAAGCATACCGGGAGTTACGGAAAGACGCACACAGAGCACATTGTTAAAAGTAACTATATATTTTCCTCTCTTTTCCTTTATGTGTACCTCATAAAAATAGTATTTGTTGGCAACAAAAGAGGTTGTTCTTTCCTTGTAGATATGTAATTCACTGCTAGGTTCACGTTTGTGTTTAGGTGTTGTATTTCCAACTTTCCAGCCTAGTTCCATTCCCTGAAGCAACAGAGGTGGTGGTGGTGGGGAAGCACACTTCGATTTACATATTGCGCTTATGAATTAGGGTAGCTGTCTTAGAAACACTCAAGGGAGCTGAAAGTCATGAGCACATCCATACACACATATAATGCAGCAAAAATTCTGAGCTGATATGTTTCTCCACTTTTATAGACATATTCTGCTTTCAGTTGAGAACCCTTATTAAACAATATTCAAATATGTGAAAGCGAAGATAAAGTCTGACAGACCTTCAACAGGTTATGGTGCGTTCGTACAGTGCTGTCTGTATCGCTTTTTAATTAGCAGCCCAAATGCAGTGAACAGATTGTGCAGTGTACTACATCAGCCTGGCTCCTACATTCTCTATTGAATCATATTCATGTTTAAAGGAACCTCTTCCAAGCAGAATTCTTTCTCTACCCACTATCCTCCCAAAAACCTGGGGCATCAAGTAAATATCGTATCCCTTATGGGCAGCAGCTCGCTTTTCCAAGTACCTGGAAGGCCATATTAATCTATAGTTTAATGCATTTTTCCCTACCTGGGATAAGAAGCCAAATTGCTGTTAGCAAAAATGCCTTAGTCATTAACTGAAAGTAAGTTTTAAAAGCATTCCATTACTCCCCCAGTGGGAAATTTCTGACTTTATTAGCATCTTTTGAATCTGTATTAGAAGTATCAAAGTGCTAAAATCCTAGCGGACAAAGGGCTTTCTTTATTACACGGATTTAACTTGCCGATTCTACCTTGGGTTGGAGTGAACAAAAGGGGGAAAGGAATGTGGTTTATCATTAATATATCGAGAGCGAACCTTACTTAGTTCTTAATTCAATATAAAACAAACAAAAAGAGTGCTTATATTACTACACTTCTTTGATTTGCTCAAAAAAATGTTTCTGTTTTTACATAGAAACAAAGAAAGATAAACCTTCCTCAAAATAGAGTCTTATTTGCTTGTCCTGATTGAAGAGAAATTTGAATCATGGATTTTTTTTATTTGGGTTTTTTCTTTTCTGCTTGCCAGGGAAATCTGTTTTGCAGTCGACAGCAAATTTTTACCTGAAAAAAATTAATATTTTGATTTTTTTTGTTTTGTTTTTATTACAGCATTTGTAGCAGAGAAGTTCACAATACAGATTCTAGTGAAAATCTTTTCAGAAGACTACTTTTATTATGGTTACGCCTCTTAAAATGTAATTTTAAGGTGATTTTTAAATGTAATTTTTCAAGGTGATTTAACCTACTCAAAGCTTGTAAGAATTTTAAGGCAAGAATCAAATTAGATATGTTTAGGGTTAGAACAGTCAGATTGAGTAATTCCATCTCACTGCCTAATCCTCAACAGATTTTCAGACTTTCAGCATCTCATTAGGTCTGGAAATTGGGCTGACTGGAATTTGAAAATTAGATTATGACTTTAAGACATATCCCTTCATTACCTTCCATGGAACCACATTCCCCAGGAGGAACTTGTGGAGGATTTATGAATTATAGGAGTCATGGTCCCTCTGTATTTCTAATATAGGGAGAAGATTTAGGCTGCTCTGTCTTCTTCAAGGTCCATTGGTTTCACTGAGAACTACCTGTTCAGAACTGGATACAAATGTCACCCATTGCTGGGGCCAAACTTAATCCTCATTTAAAACAGCATCCCTGGGGCTTACTGGTAACCATGTCACTAAAGTGAATCCAGTTATCCCTAACTAATTAGGTGTTAAATAGCTCTTTCTCAGTACGATGGAACTTTGCAAACTGAGTTCCATGAGAATCCTTTCTAATAATTTTTAATGTATCCTGCATTCCTTTTACTCTTTTGGGACAAAGAGAACCAACAGCCTCCTTTCACCTGCTGTGTAGGATGTAGATACGTCACAAATCCTATCTCACTCTAGTATCACTAATTCAGAGAAAAGTAAGGTGAAGTCTCTGTTGGATGCCTAGGAAAACTGATTCTTTTTCAAAGACACCCCGTTAATTAAAGGGTTTTGATAAAAGCTGGATAAATCAATGGCNCTATGTGCAAGAGGCTGACAGCAAGTTATATGCATTGCAAACTATGACAAAAATGTAATTAAAAAAGGCACCCTAACAATTGTCACAGTATGGTCTATCCTTTCAGTCATTGTGTGCCCATATTTGATTTTCCCAGCATCAGTTTTGGGATCAAGAAAGGCTTATGTCATACTTTGTTCACACACAGCTCATCTCTGGTGCTTTTATTATCTAGTAGATGGAACTGGAGAAAGATGGGTGGTTACAGGGCTAGAAAATGATTCAAAGTAGTGCCAAGCCACCCCTCTTCTCCTTTCGCAGAGGTGTGAGCCCATGTAAAATGCTTTCAAACAAAACCTAAACAGTATGTATTTCAACAGGGCTAAGTGCTGGGTCTCACACGTGGGTCGCAACAACTCCCTGCAGTACTCCAAACCTGGGGGACAGTGACTGGAAGCTCTCAAGCAGAAAGGGACTTGGGATTATTGATTGGTAGATATGAGCCAGCAATTGGCTCAGGTGGCTGAGAGGGCCAATAGAATCCTAGCTTGTCCCAGCAGTGGTGTGGCTAGCAGGACCAGAATGGGGATCACACCCCTCTACTGAGCACTAGTGAGGTCACAACTGAAATCCTGTGATCAGTTCTGTGCCTTTCAGTGCCAGGAGGGTATTGAGGGCTGGAGGAAGTCCAGAGAAGGGCAACAATGCTGAAGAAGGGTCTGGAGCACAAGTGCTCTCAGGAGCAGCTGGGTGAACTGGAGGAATTTAACTGAAGAAGTCTAAGGAGAGACCTTGTAGCTGTCTACCTGAAATTCAGGAGGCTGGGGGTTGGTCTCTTCTCTCAAGGAACAAACAACAGGACAAATGAAATGGCCTTAAACTGTTCCAGAGGAAGTTCAGATTAGACATAAGGAAAAAAATTCTTTGTTGAAGGGCCAGCAGGCTATGGAACAGGTTGCCCAGGGCAGTGGTGGAGTCCCCCTCCCTGGACATGTTCCAAAGTGGTATACATCTGAAGCTTAGGGACAAGGTTTAGCGGTGGCCTTGGGTCAGTTGGGTTAATGGTTGAACTTGATGATCTTAAATTTCTTTTACAACCTAAATGATTCTACAATTCTATGAATCTGAGAATGAATTCCTCTGAAGCTGACCCCCAGGAACCTGCTGATGCTGTGGAAATGAAAAGCAGTGCACGGTGCTGCTATCAGAAAGCAATCCTGTAGCAGAGAAAGCTAGGAAGGACTGTTTTAGCAGAACAGCAGCAATTCCAACCAGCTATCCGAAAAAACAGCTGTAAACTGCATAAATCATAAATACTGCACTCTTCCCCAGATATCCTCAAAAAAGAAATAAAACGAATGTTAGTGACAGACAGAAACATCTTTAGAGATAGCAGCACTCCACAGATCTTAATTACGGCGCTAGTTTAGAGACTATAGTGACAAATTTATGAATCCCCATGACTTAAGTTAGGGTGTTACACAACAGAGTCTAAAGAGGGATTTTCTGAAAGAACTCTAGAGGGATTCCAAAAACAGGACCTTTTTGTTAAACATATGTGGAAGTCTGTGTCTAGGCAGGGGGGTTCTTCGTTGGCTGCTGTTACCAGGGCACTGTAGTCTACCTGTTCTGTGTACACACTGGTGAGAACTATGGGAAATTTGTTTTGAATAGAGAGAAGGTATTACACCTATAGACAGAGAAATGATTAGAAATTGCTCATTCTTCTCACGTGATAATAGATCTCATTCATCATTTCTGAGTTCTGCTAAGAACATTTAGAATAGTGAACAGGAGACAACGAATCTACTGCGGTGTAACAGGACTGTGTAAACTTTTACAGATCGCATGAAGCTGTGCTGTCTCTCTGAGGCAGATAGTTCTAAAATCAGATGTTTTAGCATAGAGAACAAGCCAATGAGGTTTATGGGGTGTAAAAATACAAACCACAAATCAATCCAGTAGCTCCATCAGTAGATGTCTGCTATCACATAGAGCCATTTTGAAAATGCTGTTTAGGCTGAATGCTTTCCAGTGCAGACACAAGATGATCACCCTGCACACCGTAGTTATGTTTAAAAGCAGAAATTAAATGTGTTGCACCAATTTCAGGAGGTTCTTTGGTTGGGCACACCTTCTCATTGATCATTTGATGTGCTAATGTAAAATCAAATACAAAGAGAAGGCGAAAAAGCCAGCATTCCTCCTTGTAATTCAACTCCTTAAAAACAAGTGTGGGTGATGAAAAGGACCAGGGAGGTAACCTTGTTAAAACAGGGTTCCAAGCCATATAACAAAGGCTGAGCTTCCAGAAGCTATTACAGCTTCCTGGGGTGACAGAGTATTCTTGAAGGGACTGTTGGGAAGGACAAGTCCTGCCTGTCCTGCCTCTTGACAGAGGAAATAAATCACCCTGCACACTTGAGGATACCTTTCCAGGCTGCATGCTGGGAACTTCATTACACAAGCTGTGCCACATATTACTATGCATATTGCCACTGATTGGACATAGCCTCAAATCCGTAGCCTATTTCTGTCATAGTCTTAGGGGGAAGGAATCTGTTTTCTGCTTAAACAGATACAGACTTGGAAAGGAAAGGGGAAGGAAAAGACACTGAGCAGCCAGGAGTTCTCAGTGGAAAAAGATCCCCTTGACTAATGATATGTCTAATCTACACTAACCCTGCCTCATGGTGCATGAAATACAGTCATATTGTCATGGTTCTCATATCCCCTTTGATCTTAATGCAATTGTTGTCAAAGTGAACAGCTACTTGCAGGAATCCCGGCTTCATTAGGAAGATAGAAAGTCCTTCCTCCCAGAGAGCAGCTTTCTACAATGTCTTTGTTTTCATGTTATAAGTTTATAGAGCTGCTGCATGCCTGTCAATAACCATGCTAATATACATTTGCAAATGAAGAGTTCGTTAGTATTATGTGTGCTTCTAACACATAATCCTAGCACTAATGTAACTCGGAGGTGTTGGGTTACATTGGAAGTTGATGTATACATGAGGGTAAAGCTGGGACAGGGACACACAGCTGTGATTTACATGTTGAGGAGAGAGGAAGGCTGCTAACAGACCAACCAGCACAAAGAGATAAAAAGATGCTTCCTTGTGACACTTGCCTTTTAAGGCATTGATTCACACACAGTGATGAACTGAGCTGAAAAAATGAGGTATCTCTTAATTCCAGTTGGTTTTGTAACCCTTTTCCTGGAAGGTAAACCCCTTCCTCAAAACCAAGCGTCATATGAAACATGGTGCAGTCATGTACTGGTACACATCCCCTTCTGATGACCGTCCTCATTTAGACGCCAAATACCAGCCAATGCCTCTACTTGCCTCTTTGCCCACCATCCCATCTTCCTGCTTCCCAGCTCAAGCTAGAGCTAATTTTGCTAATGGGCAATTTGTGACACTTATTAAGAGTCCACTGATTTTGGTCGACCATGCTAATGACAAGAAAGTCAAATGACTGTCTTGCATCAACCGTCTGGAAGCACAGAGGTTGCTATAGTGTCATCTTTGTAGTCACAACGTAAAAATTAATGAATCAAAGGAAACAAAATTAATGAAGGCGATCATTAGCAAGAATCTTGTGGGCTGAACACACAAATGTGTTAGAGGCAAGAGTTTACCTGTTTGGGATACACTGGGAAGGGAACAGGAAGAAAGATAAATGATAACTAAGCCATAGAATTTTCTCCATTTTTTTACTGAAAAGACCCCTATTATCTCAATAGAAGCTGTTCCAGTGTGACACATACTAAATATGTGTATTTATGTTTGTGTTAGTATGTGTAATATGTGTACACATATTTTTGAAGATTTCTTTCCTGTTGAAACTCATTTTCACCAAGATACTCCCTCTCTACAGCAAATATGAGGATAAATAAGATTCTGTTGTACCCAAACCCAGAAGAAATATTTATCATATCTGGCAGCAGAGTACACATTGTGAGAAAAAGAAATAAAAAGGCTGTGTCTGTTTTATTTTACTGCACAATGAAACAGTCTTCAATTATTTTATCTTCTTATATTTATTTTTAATTTTTTATTTTAATTTATTTTGCATAGATCTCCTGAAAACCATGAAAATGACACAGAAATGCCAAATACAGCATAATTATATTTATTCTTCTTTCTAAGAAGGTTGCAGTAACTGCATCCAAAATTGCTTTGATGAAGCTTTTGGTAAACATCAGAGAAGTGAGTAGTGTGGTGGGAGGTTCTGAGGATATTAATATGATATCCTAACTCATGTTAGGAAATCCTTTGTGTTAAAATACTGCAAGTGTCTCAACTAAACGAAAAAAAATTGAATACAGAAAAATTGCTTCAAGCCTTAATAGAATGTTGACTTATAAATCACACAGATTTGCAAGGGGATTGTTACAATCTAGACTGTTAAAGAAAGGGTGGAGCTCTAAGGATCATTAACTGTATTATGAAATAATAATTCCTAACAATTTCCTGAAAACCTTCCTCTTTACTAAGTCGTCACAGACTATGAGTAGCTGAAAATCAATTTGCTTCCTCTGCTCGAGAGGAAGGGTTAATTAGGCTAGCCTTATTGCAGTTTGTTAAACAGACTGTTTTGTAGGCAGAAATGTTACATTTCTTCTTGCTTCCTTGAATAGAGATATCTGTCCTAAGATAATTCTCTATTTCGAGCTAGCATGGCATATTTAGAGCATCTGAGAATCCCAGGTGCTATTACAAAGTTCCGCCCAGACAAAGTGTGCATCATTTCTCTGAAGTCTGTGGATGCGTTTCCTATGTTATTCACTAGACTAAACAAGACCTAAATTCTGCTGCATGCTCTTTCCTTATTAGCATCAGGAGATAGATGCTCTAACAAGCCTCTTGTGTGTCACACATATCCCACTCATTGATGTCTGCCTCTCAAGAAGATAGACAGCCTTCCCTTCCTAATGTAAGTAAGGAAAATGTCTAAGCACAGAAAGCTCCACCAGCCTACAAGGATATGTTAAGTGGTAGTAAAGGTGATTACTCTTCATTTTCTCTGAATGCTGCAAAGTGTGGAATATTTAGGGTCAAAATGTGACATTTGTTTCTCTGGTAGGTCATAGCAGCCAGAAGTGTGCCCAGGTGCCCAGGAAGGCCAACAGGACCTTAGTCTGGATCAGGAATAGCATTGTCAGCAGGAGAAGGGCAGTTCTCATGCCCTTGTACTCAGCCCTTATGAGGCCTCATCTTGAGTACTGTCAGCTCTGAGTCCCTCATGACAGGAAAGACATGGAGATGCTGGAATGGATCCAGAGCAGAGCTACCAAGGTCTTTAGGGGTTCAGAGAGCCAGTTGTATGAGGAGAGGTTGAGGGAGCTGGGAAGGTTTAGTTTGGAGAAGAGGAGGCTGAGGGGGAATCACATTGCCCTCTACATCTACCTAAAGGGAGATTGTAGAGAGGTGGCCATAGGCCTCTTCTCCTGTGACTGCTGACAGAAGCAGGGACAATGGTCTGCAGTTGAGGCAGAGAAGGGTTAGATTGGATCTGAGGAAGAAATTCTTTGCAGAAAGAGTGGTTGGGCACTGGCAGGGCCTTCCCAGGGAGGTGGTGGAGTCTCCATCCCTGGAGGTGTTGAAGAACCACGTAGCCATGGCACTTGGCTCATGGCTCTGCTCAAGTGGCAGCATGGAGGAGGTCAGTTTGTGTTTGTCAGTCTCTCAGGTATAGGGGGTTTTTGTTGGTGTGGGGTTGGTTGGACTCGGAGATCTGGAATGTTCTTTCTATCCAGGATTATTGTGTGGTTCTGTGATTCTGTAATTCCTACCCATGTATACCTTCACAGAACAGAGATGTACACTCATCTGTTTAGCCTGGCACAATTCTGAGCTGGAGATTTGGAATGGATATTAAATATATGCAAATAGGTTAACTGCATCGGTTCAAATTGTGATTGCTTGACCTAACACTGTAAGTAGCTACAAGCTCACCCAGGTACCATTTTCTTCAAGCATGAACTCTTCAATATGACCTCTGCTCAAATATTTGTGCCCCACTGTACTACCCGTGTGAGTTTCCTTAAAGAGAGCTGAAGAATTCATAACATGAAAAAAAGTAAAATAAAATATCCTGTGCGAGAGAAGGTCAAAGAGCAGGGTAAAAGCTGCAGGGATGCTGCAAGCAAAATACAAATTAATAAAGGCAAAATTCCTGCTCTTAAGTTGTCATTAAGCAGTGAATCATGATGTGCTACCACAAAAACTGACTCAGTATGGTTTAGAGTGGTGATCTCTTGTGACTCAGCCATGAAATTATAATGGTAACACAGTTGATCATGAACCCTGAATCACACGGCAGCAAACAATGAGGCAAAGTTTATGCAGGAAGAATCCAACTAAAAAAGTGAATTTATGAAAGATGTGCTGCATCCTTGAAAATCAAAACGTGAAGTTCAGTCACATGTATTAACAGTACACTGCCAGAGGTGGATTTAAGAGTGGTCTTAAATTAATAAATCACAGAACATCACACAGTATTATAGATTGGAAGTGACCTCAAAAGATCATCCAGTCCAATCCTCCTGCCACAGCAGGATCACCCAGACCAAGTCCAGCCAGGTTTTGAATGTCTCAAGAGAAAGAGACTCCACAACCCCCACCCAGGCAGCTCCCTCCAATGCCCTGTCACCCTCCCTGGGAAGAAGTTATAGAAGTATTGTGTCCAGTTCTGGGCCCCTCAGTTCAAGAAGAACACATTGCTGATGGAGGTTGTCCAGCATAGAGCAACAAAGATGATGAAAGAAGTGGAACACTTCCCTTATGAGGAAAGGCTGAGGGAGCTGGGTCTCTTGAGCTTGCAGAAGAGGAGGCTGAGGAGAGACCTCATTCATGCCTATAAATATGTGAAGGGTGGATGTCAAGAGGATGGAGCCAGGCTCTTCTCAAGGTCATCTGGTGATAGGACAAGGGGCAGTGGGTGCAAGCTGGAACAGAGGAGGTTCCATATAAGTATCAGAAGGAACTTCTTCACAGTAAGAGCAACAGAACATCAGAACAGGCTGCCCAGGGGGCTTGTGGGGTCTCCTGGATGTGTTGTTGTGCATCTTGGTCTAGGTGATCCTGCTATGGCAGGACGATTGGACTAGATGATCTTTACAAGTCCTTCCATTCCCTAATGATTCTGTGATTCTATAGAATAATTCTGTGATTCTATAGAATCATAGAATCAGTCAGGGTTGGAAAGGACCACAAGATCATCCAGTTCCAAACCCCCTGTCATGGGCAGGGACACATCACCCTAGAGCAGGCTGGCCAGAGCTTCATCCAGCCTGGCCTTAAATACCTCCAAGGACGGGGACCCAACCACCTCCCTGGGCAACCCAGTCCAGGCTCTGACCATTCTCATGGTGAAGAACCTCCTGCTCACACCAAGTCTAAATCTATCCATCTCCAGTTTTGCTCCATTCCCCCTAGTCCTTTCATTACCTGAGATCCTAAAAAGCCCCTCCCCAGCTTTTTTGTAGCCCCCTTCTGATCCTGGAAGGCCACAATAAGGTTACCTCGGAGCCTCCTCTTCTCTAGACAGAACAGCCCCAGCTTCCTCAGCCTGGCCTCATAGGAGAGGTGCTCCAGCTCTCTGATCTTCCTACATTCCTGAGCATATATTTTCTTCCTGAAGCTGTTGCAGAGGTGTAAGGCTCTTGTTGGTGGGTCTGACCATTACAAACTCAAGACTGCTATGTTCCTGTATTATATATTAAAAAATATCTTTTCTGTACTGTGCTGTTTTCAATTTCAACGTGATCCTTACATTAAATTAATGCACCCATGGTGTAAATGAAGAATATCAAATACCATAATGTTAGCAGATTTCTTGCATCACCACCCTCTCAGTGCCTTGCCAAAATACTGCATTTTTTTTCCTTTATGGAATGTATCATAGCTATCACACTTCATAATAGCAATTATCTGCTCCAATCCCCTGCTTACTTTAATTAATATCTCATTTGTGAAAGAAAGAAATGCTTTCAGCTTCACTCTGAGGTAACAAACAAGGCAAAACAACCAGGAGAATCTTCATAGCAATATGGTGCCAGAAGGAGGAAGACAATACTTTACAAATACCATTACAGATAACATTTTGCAGATGATAAACAAGTTCTTGCGTGTTTTACTGAAAAACAACAATGCTTGTAGGTACCAGGAGCTAGAGACATATAATTCACCTAGAATTAAACTAGTTCTAGGTTTTTCCTTTCTGCACTGTGGCCTGGATTGACACTGTTCCAGCTGGCAGGTAGATTTGGAGGTGTGAACTCCAATCTCCTTCAGAAAGTGCGACCAACATAAACAGTGGATCTGGTCAGCTGTGGACTTCTCTATCTGAGTGGTGAAAATCTTCAAGGGCAAACATTATTCAGCTGATCTGGGTCACACATTCCAGCCTGCACTGCCTTCTGGTGAAGAAGTTCCTCCTAATGTCCTGATTAATATCTCAATCCGTAATTTGTGTTCCTTTCAACAAGATAGTCTGGCACTAGTTAAGTTTGGCTGTGCTGTCTTTAGAACAGCAGTTCACATGGGTAGTTTAATGCTGCTATTAGATCATCCCTTTGCCTTCTGTCTCCCAGGCTCAGCATCCCACCCAGCCATCCTTGTAGAAATGGAGGAAGGGGGGTTGGCCTTTGGGTCCTACCACTCCCCCTTAATCTGTATGATCTGCAAACATGTCTTTGTCATCATACTGTCACAAATGACAGACTCTCTCTTAGCCACTCTCCCATGCCAAAAGGGGAAGAGAAAGGGAATGACAGAGTTTTACAGAATAGAAAAGAAAACAGATTTAATGACAGCAATGATAATATGAAACCTGTACAGAACCAATACCAAATCTGAGCCCTGTTCTGGGAATTACCTCACTTTCACCATTGATGCAGATACCAGGGAAGTCCCAGACTGGACTCAGTGGCAGACAGGAACCAAATATAGGAGCTGAATTCAGGAATGCACGGATTGGGATCAAAGGCAGAACAGAGTCCTTCTCAGACATCAACCATTGAAGGAGTGAGTGAAGGGATAAGACAACAAGAAGGCCCAAGAGGACTGGTCCTTGTAGTTCCTCAACATTATAGCCAGTGCGATGTCTGTGCAGTGGAGCACCCTGTTGTTCAGGATAGGGTCACCTGTCCTGTCCACTCCTCCCCATCGTGCAACCTCTCACTCACTGCACCCCAATGTGATGCCCAAGATTTAGCAGTGATGTTGGTCTCCACAGCAACAAGTCTAAGCAAGAGCCTTTCTGTATCCCAACTCCTGTCAGTAACTGCAAACAGCAAGAGTTATCACTGGTAGAAACAGACGCTGTCTGCAGAAACACACTGCAGACAGTGCAGGTAGTTGGGACAGACTGAGCTGAGAAGTGAAAGCACTGAGCAGAATTAGTTCTGTTCTATTTCAGACCAGGACAACTATCAATTGTGATACTAATTGTAAGGGGTGATCTCATTAATGTTTATAAAAATGAAAAGGGTGGGTGTCAGGACGAAGGAGCCAGGCTCTACTCAGTGGAACCCAATGTTAGGACAAGGGACAGCTGGAACAGAGGAGGTTCCACATAAATACAAGAAGAAACTTCTTCCTGGTGAGGGTGACGGAGCACTGGAAGGGGCTGCCCAGGGGGGTTGTGGAGTCTCATTCTCTGGAGATGTTTAAAATTCGCCTGGACATGTTCCTATTTGGCTGGATCTAGGGGATACTGCCCTGGCAGAGGGATTGGACTAGATGATCTTTCAGGGTCCCTTCCAACCCCTAACATTCTATAATCAGTCACTCGTGGGCACACTTCTCAAGTATCCTCTGCCACTAGCTGTCAGCTGGACATCAGCCCATTTGTTTTTACCCTTCATGGCTTACAGTCTGGAAAATTTTTGAGCCCCCTAAGTCTTCTTACAAATGGATGCTGTGTGAGAAGATGTCAAGATACAGAGCATCCAGCACTCTTGAGTTGTTCAATTCTTAATTGCAGAAGGTAATCAGATCAAATCAGCACAATTTGCCTTTGCTATCTATATGCTGCCTATCCCTGATTACTTATCTTGTATATCTGGTTATTGGAAATTGATCTTAAAGGACAAACTTCCTCACTCGGGGCTGAGGCAAGGCCCTCTTGATCTCTTCTCTTTTTAAAGACAGGAGTACTATTAACTTTATTTCTAGTCTTTGAGGACCTTCTTCAGCCACTATCACAGAATCAAGAGACAGTCAGGGATTGGAAGGGACCTCAGAAGATCATGTAATCCAAACCCCCTGCCAGGGCAGGATCCCCTAGATCCAGTCACACAGGAACAGTCCAGGCAGGTTTTAAACATCTCCAGAGAAAAAGACTCCATAACCTCCCTGTGCAATAGCCCCTTCCACTGCTCTGTCACCCTCACTAGGAAGATGCTTCTTCTTGTGTTTATGTGGAACCTCCTCTGTTCCAGCTGACACCAGATGCCCCTTGTCCTACCATTGGATGACACTGAAGAGGGCCTGGCTCCATCCTTCTAACACCTGCCCTTTTCATATTGATCAGTATTAATGGAGTCACTCCTCAGTCTCGTTTTTCCAAGCTAAAAAGACACATTTCCTTCAGCCTTTCCTCATCAGGGAGATGCTCTGCTCCCTTCATCATCTTGGTGGCTCTGTGCTGAACTCTCTCAAGCAGCTCTGTGTCCTTCTGGAATTGAAGGGGCAAGAACTGGACACAGTATTTAAGGTGGAGTCTCAGCAGGGCAGAGTAGAGGGGAAGGAGAGCCTCTCTTGATTTACTAACCACTCTGCCTTCTAATCCACCCCAGGATGCCACTGGCCTTCTTGATCAAGAGCATACATTGTGGGTTCCTGGTCAACCTGCTGGCCCCTGGGACTCCCAGGTCCCTTTCTCCTATACTACTCTCCAGCAGGTCAGTTCTCACCCCGTACAGATCCATGTGATTGTTCTTGTCCAGATGCCAACTCTACACTGCCCCTGTTGAGTTTCATTCAGTTCCTCTGTGCCCAACTCTCCAGCCTGTCCAAGTCCCACTGAATGGCAGCCCAGCCCTCTTGGGTGTCAGCCACTGCTCCCAGCTTGGTGTCATCAGCAGATTTGTTGGCAATGCACTCTACTCCCTCATCCAGGTCGTTGATGAATAAAATTAACAGTACTGCTCCCACTACCAATCTCTAGGGGACTCCACTAGATACAGGCCTCCAAATCAACATCACCCCATGGTGAATCCCACCTCACTGCACATATTTTTATGTGTGTAAAGGTTGTCACCAGCCTCCACATTTTTATGCCAGCCTGTTTCTTTATGTGTACAGAGGTTTGGGGAGCTGATGCTGACTGCAAAGACCAAGGCATTGAATATACCACAGTGAAACTCGAAAACCACTGATGAGCTGGCAGAATACACAAGGAAAATGGAAAAACATGGGTTTATAACTTTAAAAAGCTTACAACCTGTTTCTTCTCTTTATCTCATTGGCTCTGACTTTGAGTTTGTACAGAAGAACACACTTCTAATACTCATTGAAAGAACCTGGTATAATTCAACAAACGCATTCACATTGAAGACATATCGTCCTGTACATTCCCTATACTTCAAATTAAATAACTGACCTATGAATGACAGCTCAGGAAAAGCTAACAAGATATCTTTGAAGGCTACTCAAAGGGTTCTTGTTTTTTCCTGTACTATTAGATGGAGTCAAGCTGTTCTGTTTTTTACTCTAAGCACCTCTTGTTCTTTCACGAGAACAAAGTACTTGATATTAACAACAAAAAGTGAATAGAATTAAGATAATAATATGCTATGACTGTTTTTGTTTCTGAAAAAAACACACTTGGGTGGATCTCTTCCGAATGACACAAGCATATTGTCACAGCCTAAGACTCAGCTCCCACAATTCCATCTGACAAAGCACAAAAAAATTATCTGGTTATGTTCTTTTTTCTACAGTTACCTGATAATGTGACAAAAAGGTCCAAAACACTGGAATATATTAACATTTTCCAAACACGCTGACAACAATTAATCCAATGCATCATTAAGACAGAGTATTTCATCACAATGTATATGAATGTTGCATTAAACTATGGAAGATGCAACAGGAATCAACCTGCTTGCACAGTTTGACTGTTGGACTGCATGAAGGAAATGTGCTAAAGGTTATTTTAGTTGAAATTCAGTTCCACCATCTTCCTCTGGACATGTTGAAGCCCAGGGACAAAAGCTTCTGGTACAAAAAAAACCAAAACCCTAAATGTAATAACTCAGATGAGGGATCAGGGTGCACTGTCTACAAGTTTGCTGATGACACAAAGCTGGATGGTGTTGCTGACACCCCAGCAGACTGTCTTTGATGCCGTTAGAGACAGCATCCAGGACAATTGCTCCATCACCTCTCCTGGGATGGAGATGAGGCTGACCGGTCTATAGCTACCTGGGTCCTCCTTCTTACCCTTTTTGAAGATTGGAGTGACATTTGCTAACCTCCAGTCTCTAGGCACCTCTCCTGATCCCCATGACTTAGAAAAGATGACGGAGAGTGGCTTAGCAATGACTTCCATTGTCCCACTTAGAATGTGAGTGCGTCCATCAGGGCCCATGGATTGATTCAGTCTGCTCAACATATCCCTAACCAAGTGCTTATCAAGTAGGACAGGCTCCTCTTTTGCCTCGACTTCCTATGGAGCCTCAGCAGTCTGGGCTTTGACACCAATGAGGTACAACAAGGGTAAGTGTAGAGTCCTGCATCTGGGAAAGAACTCCAGGGACCAGGATAGGTTGGGGACTGACCTGTTGGTAGGAGAAGGGGACCTAGGGGTCCTAGTGGACACCAGAAAGTCTGTGAGCCAGTAATGTGCTCTTGTGGCCAAGAGGGCCAATGACATCCTGGGGATGATCAGAAGGGGCGTGGTTAGCAGATTGAGGGAGGTTCTTCTTCCCCTCTACTCTGCACTAGTAAGACCACATCTGGAGTATTGTGTCCAGTTCTGGGCCCCTCAGTTCAAGAAGGACACAGAGCTGCTGGAGGGTGTCCAGCATAGAGCAACAAAGATGATGAAAGAAGTGGAACAGCTCCCTTATGAGGAAAGGCTGAGGGAGCTGGGTCTCTTGAGCTTGGAGAAGAGGAGGCTGAGGAGTGACCTCATTCATGTCTTTAAATATGTGACGGGTGGGTGTCAGGTAAATGGAGCCAGGCTCTTCCGAAAGTCATTTGGTGACAGGACAAGGAGCAATGGGTGCAAGCTGGAACAGAAGAAGTTCCATATCAATATCAGCAGGAAATTCTTCTTCCTAGTGAGGGTAATGGAGAATTGGAACAGGCTGCCCAGGGGGATTGTGGAGTCTCCTTCTCCAGAGACAGTCAAGACCCACCTGGATCTGTTCCTGTATGACTTTGTATAGGTGATCCTGCTGTGGCAGGAGGATTAGGCTAGATGATCTTTCGAGGTCCCTTCCATTCCCTAATGATTCTATGATTCCATAATTATCAAAGTATACTGGACTGCCAAAGAGTCAGTTCTTAAAGTTAGAAGACTCATTTTTCTTTAGGAATAGGAACTTATAGCAGGTTTTTACTGGTGAGTGTAGACTCAGTTTCTTCAATGAATTGCGTTCATTGCACAGAGGATGCGTTCCTCTGTGATCTGTGTTAGATAGTTTTGTCCTGCTCCGGCAGGGGGGTTGGACTCGATGATCTCTTGGGTCCCTTCCAACCCCTAACATCCTATGATCCTATGATCCTATGAATTGCCGTTGCTAGAGAAATGGAGGCAGACCTGTTGATCTGGTTTGAGGTGTGATTAACTTCTAAGAACAATTAAGAGTCCTACGTAGGACTTATGTCCAGCTTAGGATACTAAACCAAAGTTGACTGAAAAAAAAAATCACCTAACTCACTCTCCCTCTTACTGCTTTAATTTACTTAAAACCAAAATGAAAAAACTACAGATTTTGGGAAGGGTTCTTGCTTGTTTTTTTTTTCTCCCTGCATTTGTCAAAAAATTATACGGACCAGGGGAAATCAAGATTTTCTAGCAAGTGCAAAAATTACATATTCCTGCCCCTTTGAAATAAGAAGCAGCAGTTCACACTGAATGCTTTAAAAGAGCTGTGGATGATTTATTTTATGCACATGCTGCAATGGCACAATGTGTTGTAGAAAAGTCACGCACCTCTCAGGGCTTCAGCGCACACAGGCTTCAAAGACAATGGCACTAGGCAAAATAACTGCTTTAATTCTAAGTTAATCTTTTGACCTGTGTTCAGCTCCTGTGTTCTTCCTGGAACTGTTCATGGGGAGGGGAAGGGGAGGAAAAACCCCCTATCACACCAATTGAAGTGTTTGCTACCATGTGTATACGTGTATGCTGCTTGGAGATGTGGAAAAGTGACCTTCCAGTACCTAAAAGAAGGCTGTGTAAGTCTGTTCACAAGAGCAGTGAATGATAGGACAAGGGGTCATGGTTTGAAGATGGAAAAGGCCAGATTTGGGCTGGAGATGAGGAAAAAGTTCTTGAATCTGAGGGTGGGAGATCCCTGGAACAGGCTACTAGAGATGGGGTGGAGGCTCTGGGCAAGTTACACATCTCCCTGCTTGCCACAGGGGTTTCAGAGTAGATGACCTTTGGAGGTCCCTTCTAACTCAATGTTTTTACTACTCTATGAATCTTTCAATACCAGTAAATTGGTGTTGGCTGGAAAACTAATAATTAAGTGGTTTACAATAACCACCCTATTTGCATCACCAACATATTGTGATCTGTTTTATATTGAAACCATCCTGGATCTGGCATATCCACTCTTTGAATAAAAAAAAAGATAGCAGCAGTAAAATCTGCCTGATGACAATGCTTGGCCTTCCTGAGTTTAATGAATAATAATAATACATAATAATAATAATGAACAATAATTATTATTTTCATCCTGCCCATGATGGTGGGGTCTGTTAGTAAACATAACATTTTTCGCCCCAGCAATTAATTCTGCTTCAAATCCTTCCCAAACACAGTAACTGCCTATATAAATTTAATCACTTTCATTTTCTGTGACTGAACCAATAATTAAGCAGGAGGTGACCAAATCTTAAATGTGAGTTAATAATTAGAGGTTTCTGTTACAAAACATGAGTATGTGATCACACATGTACACACAATTTTGAATTTTATAAGATTAAGAGTACTTTCTGCATCTGACTTCCAATCATTTTGATCTTCGATATGTGCAAAAGTGACTGCAAGACAACAGAAAACCCCATCATTTTGCCACATGTAGGCAGGTGGCTATAACAAGCCTAGAAGATTAGGATGGGTTTAAGGTTTGATTAAACAAGGAGGGTGTAGAGAAGTGGGGGTTGGTCTCTTCTCACACAGAACAAGTGATAGCACAAGAGGAAATGGCCTCAAGTTGCACCAGGGGAAGGTTAGGTTGGACATACAGAAAAACATAATCCTGGAAATGATCCTCAGGCCTCAGGCTATCCAGGGATGAGGCTGAATCACCATCCCTAGCCATGCTTCACAGATGTGGAGCCCTGAAGCTTACAGAATCACAGAATTATTGAGGTTGGAAAAGACCTCTGAACTCATCCAGCCCAGCTCATGACCTACACATCCACAATAGCTAGACCAGGGCACTAAGTGCCGCATCTGGTCTGTCCTTAAACACCTCCCAGTTTGGGATGGGACTCCATCACCTCCCAGGGCAGTCCCTTTCAATGTCTAACCACCCTTTCTATGAGGAAGGGCTTCCTAACACCCAACCTAACCCGCCCCTGGCAACTTCATACCCTGCCCTCTCATCCTATCACTAGTTGCCTAAGAGAAAATCCTGAATCCCACCTGTCTACTTCTTCTCTTCAGGTAGTTAGAGAGCATGATAAGGTCTCCCCTGAGCCTTTTCATTCTCCGAGCTGAACAACCTCAGCTCCCTCAGCTTCTCTGCATGAGACTTTTACTGTAATCCCTTCATCAGCCTCATTGCTCTCCCCTGGACCCCCTCCAGTACTTGAATATCCTTCTTGAAATGAGGCATCCAGAACTGCCCCCAGTACCAGAGGTGAGGCCTCACTGTTGTCAAATACAGGGGGAGACATATTCCTAGTCCTGCTGACCACACTATTCCTAATACAAGCCAGGATGCCATTGCCCTTTTTGCTTAGGGACAGGGTTTAGAGGTGGCCTTGGGAAAGCTGGGTTCATGTTTAGACTTAATCTTGAAAGTCTTTTCCAACCTAAATAATTTTATGATTCCATGAAAAAGACAGTTCTTAAGTTTCTGGTATATTATGTAGAGCTTCAGGGTAGGCTATAGTACCTGCAAAGTGTTTTACATCCAAGTTCTCTGTTTCTAACCTTGTTAGGCTTGATGCCTACAGCAAAGAAATAGATGCAGTTCTTTGTTAGAAATATTGATGAAATGTGCATCCGCAACTGCAGTTTTCTCTAAAGAAAGACAGAAAACCTCAGTACTTTCTGCTGCAATGAGCCAGCCACTTTATTTCACTGTAAATCAACCCTGCAGTCTAGAATATCACACTTCAAAGTTGCACAAAGATCGTCACTTCCAGCTAGAGAGAATACATAAACATCGGGAGAGAGTTACTTTAACACAAGTGATAAGTATGACTGCCGAAAAAGCTCTGTGTATCAGCAAAAGGGATGAGCTAATCTGCTCGTTCCTCTATTGCTGCAGGGATCCACTAAAGTGTTACTGAAAAAATAATGATGAAGAGATGGATAACTCAGTTGTGTTTTCTGGTCTTCAGACGTCTTCATATATGGGATAACTGGAAAATACTTGTCAATAACATCACGTTGTTCCTTAAGTCAGTTCCTTTCATAGCTGGTCTTTGGATTTATTCCACATAAAATTTGACACTAGGGTTAAACGACTATGGTGGCTTAGCATAAGGTATGGAAATACAGGGTTTTTACTGCAAATATGTACAGCACTTATTTCAATAATTGTTTTTCTGGAAAACCTATCAATGGTTACCCCTACTGACAGTATTTTGGGCTAAGTGTGCCTTTACAACCAAAGTTGAGAACCTCATTTCCTTGCTGTTCTACTTAGGACTAATGGTCACGCTCTACTGTCTGAGCAGCGTTGCCAGCAATAATTCATCACTTGTTGCTTCAGAGCCTGCCAGGCAAAGCAAAAAGAAAGAGGACCACTGGGTATAACCAAAGCACCCATGTGAGAATGCCAAGATTGGTTACCAGGTCAAACTCTAACCAAAGCAGGATTGTAATGGTATTACAACATTTGTATTTGAAGGTTGCATTGCCCCCACAAAAGTTGTCTTGTCTGCTCAGCATGATTCTCATTCACCAGAGCAGACCAGATTTTCAGCTTTCAATCTGTTTCTAAAATCAGAGGGTAGGACCAAAGTTCTTTGGCAATGGCAAAAGAAAACTTCCAAGTGCTGCTCCCATATTCCTCAAGGCTATTCTTCAGGGTCTCCTTTTAGAGCTGAAAGTCTGTCCAATACTTTACAGCTAATGAGTTGGCAATTCTAGCTTGGATGCAGCTCCAGAATTCATGAGCCAGCAGTGGATTGTTGATGATGAGCTCTAGAGAAGAGTTTTGGAAACCTGCCAGTTTGACTGAAAGGAGCTCTGACCTTAACACAGAATGGAAACTGGACCTGCACCAGATTGCTGCTGAACTCCCCGTCCGTGATGTGCAGAGCAGGCTGAGGATCACACAGCACATCCCAGCCAGCACTGTGCTGGAGAGCTTTATACCTGCTAGGATTAGAAGTACTTCCAGATTTCATTTTGGAGGAGCACGCAAGGATACACTTCAGGATTTTTCTTTTCTTAAGGAAAATATGATACATGGGATGGACTCTTCTAAGTAGAGCAGGAGCCTGAAGGGACCAATATGTCTGTTGACACTGAAAAGTTGTTTTTATTTCCATGTTCTTATTACCATCCCTGAAATAGTCTGGATTTTTTCCGCCTAATGTACAAAAAACAAGCAAAGAGTATGCAGCATGATATGGAGAGAAATCACTTGTAGCTGGGGCATGATAGAATCTGTTATCATTCTAGAATCAGTTGCCTTCCTGCTGCAGCAATGTCTTAGATCAGCAAAATGAGCATTTCATGAGACTAGTTGGGTATGTTATTTATTTTACATAAATGACAAAAGCAATTCCTCAAAACAAGGATCAGGTATCTATTTTCTCACATGTATGGTCACTAGCATCACAGAATAGCAGAAGCACAGAATCACTGAGGTTGGAAAAGCCCTCTGAGCTCATCGAGCACAGCCCAGGACTTGACATCACTCCATCAGCCAGACCAGGGTGCTAAGGGCCACAGCCAGTCTGTCTTTAAACACCTCCAGGACTGGGAACTCCACCACCTCCCTGGGCAGTCCATTCCAGTGTCTGATCACCCTTTCCATGAGGAAGGGCTTCCTAACACCCAACCTAACTTTCCCCTGGCAGATTCAGGCCCTGCCCTCTCATCCTATCATTAGTTGCCCAAGAGAAGCCTGAATCCCACCTGTCTACTACTTCCCTTCAGGTAGCTATAGAGTATAATAAGGTGCCCCCTGAGTGTCTACTACCTAAGAAATGGGGCTGCTGGTCTTCAAAACACATGAGTGTTCAACAGAAAGGATTTATAAGACTCTCTAACAGTAAAGTGTGTGTGTGTTCAAGCACTCGTGTGCAGAGAATGAGCACAAAACAATACTGTGCTCCACTCACCCATGGAAAATACATAGTTTTGGCACCAATACCATTCTTGTAAATAATAATGTTGTTAGAATCTCTGAAGCTATGAAAACTGACTTATGGAGAACCAACATTCAGACTGACCGAGTGATAGCATTGATGATAACGAATCAGTGATGATAGTGCATATCATATTCCTGCTATTGCAAGCAGGAATAATATATCATATCAGTAAGTAGTATGCATTCACATCACCACATGACTCACTGACAGCAAAGGATGATGCTATTTCAGTACAGCATCTATCTACTTTTAGATCTTGATCCTTCAGTATTTATTGTTTGAAAGAAAAGCCACAGATAAGATTTCTTTTCTTGCCTTTTAGGCTGTCATTGCTATCACAGTGTCTCAGCTATAATAATACCCTCCAAAATCAGACGTTCTGGGTTGCGAGTACGTTTTTCAGGGTTTCAGGAAAAGGTGATCACAGAGTCACAGAATGGTGGGATTGGAAGGAACCTCTAGAGATCATCTAGTCCAACTCCTTCGTCATAGCGGGATCACCTAAGGTCAGGTTACACAGGGCTGCATCCAAGTGGTTTTTGAAAGTCTCCAGAGCAGGAGACTCCACAATCATCTGGGACAGCCTGTGACAGGGCTCTGTCATCCACATGGTAAAGAAATTTCTCCTCATGTTGAGGCATAACCTCTTGTTCTCCAACTTATACTTTTTGACCTTCATCCTATCCTGTGTGACTATGGAAAAGACTGCTCCCTTCCTCTTGGCACCCACCTCTCTGATATTTATAACATCCCATCTCAGCCTACTCTTCTCCACACTAAACAACCGCAGTTCTCTTGGCCTTCCTTCATAAGAGAGCCCCTGAATCATGCCTCACAGCTCTCTGTTGGACTGTCTTGAGCAGTTCCTTGTCTCTTTTGAGCTTGAGATCCCAGCACTAAACACAGTACTGCAGATGAGGTCACACCATGGCAAAGTAGAGGGGGAGAGAGCTAAATGATTATTAAAATGATAAAGGATTTATTTAAAAATTATGTACTCAATGTTCCTCTTGTAATTAGTCACACAAGAAGAAGGAAGAGCATTATGTTTTGTGCTGGAAAGCACAGAACAAGTACTTCTTCCACTCATCTCACACAAAAACCGTGCAGGTCAAAATGGCTAGAAGTGGATTTTACAAGGCAGAGCATGAGAGACTAAAGAAGGGCTTTGACTTGATGAAATAGTTCCTGTGGTTATTTACAATTTGAGATTATAACCCACTCCCTGAAAATATTCCAGCAAGGAACAGTACCAAGGGAGCGTTTAGTGGAAATCTACAATCCAATGTTAAACAATTTACGGTGTCAGTGTTCAGACTATTTCATTTTATTTTATTTTTTTTCACTACAACCTGGAGGGAAAGTAGAGATTAACGAAATGGAGAAAGGGAATATAATTTCCCGAGTCAAACTCCCAAAGCTCTAGTTACCAAACAGGACTTTTGTCTCCAAAACACTCAGTCTGGAATATCAGATTCTTTGCAGGTTTTTTCTTTTTGTCAGGCTTTATGAGTTTGTCTGCAGGAAGCAGCACATAGATCCAAGCACTTTAGGACTTTTCAGAAGATGTAAAAATGTCCTCAAAACTGGATGCCCAATCTGTAATTTGGCAATGATTTCTTTCTGTCTCACATCTTCTTCCACCACAAAATCTTCCAGGTCATTATTCTGAAAAGCTTGATGGTGTCCACTGCCAAATGGATAATGTCTTGGTCAAGAGAAAGCACACAAGGCAGCTAAGTACTTTTACAGCTCTAGAAACGGACAAGTTTAACTCCTAAATCATGTCTGAAATGATTGGGTTGGCCTTGAGATTTTCCAAAAGGCCATACTGCTCTGTTATCTTTACCCCTTGATTTAACATGTACTGGTGTCCTATCCAGCTCTGTTAGTGCTGCTAAAGCTGTAAGAATGGGTCTGAACCAATTGGCTCAAAACCCCTCGATTTTATGTAAATTTGGCATGTCTCTGGATTTATCTGGATTTATAATCTCACTATTCACTCTTTCTGGCTTTGACACCCAGTTTTCCTCTGTCCTGCACATATGTAAAGGCAGGACTACAAAGGGAGGTAAATCATTCAGAAATCAGTCTGTAAAAAAGCTTTTCTCTCCAAAACAAGTTGCACAGTGTAGGTAAAGTAAGGTAGGAGCTACAAGACAGGAAACTTCTTATGTTCAGGTGAGGTCTGATTGAAGAAAACCTGTAACTTGCATGTAGGTAAGTGTGAGATGATCAGGAAGCTATAAATAATTTTCCAATAAATTTTAAAAGTATTTACTCAATAATTTATGTGACAAGAGTCAGAGACTCCTGCAAAAGAAATACATAGTAGTGTTAAGATATATTTTATAGATAAGATTTATTATCTATATTTTTTATTCATATAAGTTTTATTGTCTATATTAAATATGTTAAGATTAATTACATAAATATATATATCATTTTATATTATATATAATGTCTAAAAGTTTTCTATCTGTACATTGTATTTAACATAAATGTTTTCTGCACATTAGTGATCAGGTGAACCACCAGGAAAGTCCTGAAGGTATTTGGGGTCCCTATCCAGAGATAAAAGGTTCATAGCCTCTTCCACCTGTTAACAGGGATTAGTTCAAGCATCCTCCACACATGTCCTCAAAGATCACAGAATTGTTGAGCTTGTGAAAGACCTCTAAGATCATTCAGCCCAACATGTGATCTCACATCAGCATCCTATTGCTTGTTGCCTGGGGGAAAAGCCCAATCCCCACCTGTCTACAACTTCCCCTCAAGTAGTCGTATAGCATGGTAAGGTCCCCTCTGAATCTCCTTCTCCCGGCTAAACAACCCCAAAGCTCTCAGCCTCTCCTCATTAGACTTTCCCTGTAGTCCCTTCCCCAGCCTTGTTCTCCTCTGGACCAAATTATGACCAACCCTCTGCAATATATTGCACAGCATTCCTGAAGAACCACCTCGGGTGATCAATGCCTTCGTCAGCAACAAAGGTGACGAAAGAAGTGGAACACCTCCTCTGTGAGGAAAAGCTGAGGGAGCTGGGTCTCTTTAGCTTGGAGAAGAGGAGACTGAGGGGTGATCTCATTCGTGTCTATATATATGTAAGAATGGATGTCAGGAAGATGGAGCCAGGCTCTTCTCAAGGTCATCTAGTGATAGGACAAGGGGCAATGGGTGCGAGCTGGAACAGAGGAGTTCCATCAAAAGGAACTTCTTCCCAGTGAGGGTAAAGGAGCATTGGAGCAGGCTGCCCAGAGGGCTTGTGGAGTCTCCTTCTCTGGAGATGTTCAAGACTCACCTGGATGTGTTCTTGTGTGACTTTGTCTAAATGATCCTGCTGTGGCAGGGGAGTTGGACTAGATGGTCTTTTGATGCCCTTCCATAATGCTTCTTGGATTCTATGAAAGTAGTAGTAAATGGGTGGCTTTCCTCTGGCAGTACAATCCTCTCACTCACTGCAGATGGCTTGGGCACTAACAGAGTAATCTAAGTGATAGCTATTTTGCAGTGGTAAGAAATAAACCTGGTTTTGCCCAACCACCATCTTGGATCCAAGTAACTTTTCACATGGCAGTTTAATTATATTTGAACAGGCATATATTATGCTCAGGAAGACTTCACATTACCAAACTATCATTAATATTTCTTAGAGGTTATGTACTATGAAATACTTGAGAATGAGAGAATTATGCATTTCCAAAACTAAGTCTTTCCTACAGTAACTTCACACACATTGCTGATCTAATAATCTCCCACAACTTCTACTGAGAGATTACTGTGATCCCTGTGACAAATACTAAATGACCCAAATATTAGCACTAAAAGAGTACTTCCTGTAGCATCCATCCATTGTCTAATTTTTCCATCTTGCCTGTTTCTGACAGATTACCCAACCTTTGTTACCAGTTGAATAGGGTCTCCCACAATCTGTAAATCTGCAGACAACACTCATTCACAGAAGCCAGACCATGTCTTCAAGCACAGTTGTGAGCAAAGCACAAGGCACAAACAGCTCCATCCTAAAACCGCTTCATCAGAGATGCTGTGATTCACAGCTCTGACCTTGCAGCTTCTCCATTTCCCTGGGGGCAATGTTTTCCTGACCTATTGCTTCAAAAAAGCACACTGCAGATCCAATTAGAGCCCTCTCTCTATCACGGATATAGGCTGCAACCACTAAGCAGTGTAGGAGCACTCAAGCACTCCAGTGGTAACCTTTTCCCGAGTTGTGCTAAGAGAGGAGGACTGCGATGGAGGTTGAACTCACATTCATTTCAATTTTACAGAAATATAGGAGAGTTTCATGATTGTTTCAGGAAAAAGAAAGGTGGTCTTGGTAGTTAAATATGGTGTAAATGTTGTTTCAAAGTAGAGCATCCATTCTCACATCGATGTGAGGCATATCTCCCCTCTTTGGTTACTTAGGAAATTCTGCTCCTGCATCAATCTTCATTGAAAATCTAGATGAGGCAGCATGGGAATGAAACTACATCTAAAAAAACCACTTTTTTTTTGCGGTGCAAGTGGAAAAATTGTTGCAGGTTGAGGTTGTGGAGTCTCTTCTCTTTGAAAATGGACGTTGTCCTGGGCAGCAATGGAGAAAGAACTTTTGGCTAGATGATCTCCAGATATCCCTCCCAATCTCAATCTCTGTGATCCTGTGGGATCAGCAGGACCTCAAAGCACTGACCAGGCAGCCCAACCATCTGTTTCCCTCCATCAGAAAAGAGAAACAACTCCCTCTCTTGCAACCCTCTGCTGCAAAATCTTCCCATATCAATCTCCTGACTCATATACTGTTAATAACAGCTCATCTCACCAGCCTCAATGTGCCATCATGTTGGCATGCACTCCTCTGCCATGCCATCTTCAGCACTTCAGACTATTTCTGTGGGATTATGAGATGGTTGCCTTTCAGACAGATCAAGGGTTTTCCTCACCCTCTCTTTCTGCTGTTTTCCTAACTCATTAGGGAACAGGTTTGTCCAAAATCCTGTCAGGAGCTGACTCTGCTAAGCTCAGCCTCTAAAGTTTTGTGGCTTAATTTGCTGCAAAAATAAATCTAATTGGCTGACTCTAGATCCTGCTAATGACCATCAACACCTTAATACCAGCTGCTTAGACTGGAAAAACTCATGCTAGGAGCTTTTTTTATGAAGTGAAAAGCACAGTGTGAATGACACCCAAGGGAGAATAGTCTTCATTTTATTTATTTATACGTTTTCAAACATTATTATTTTCTACTGTTTTGCACTCTGACAAGCATCCGTCTAAAAGAAAACTGCTTTCTAATTGCTAGTTTCATCTACTGTGCCAAAACGCATTATTTTCAACACAAGAATATCAGAGAGGGAATCAGCCACAAATGCGATAACCTAGGAAATGATCCTAAACCGTTATCTATGGAAATGAACAGTCACATATTGCACAAGTTTATGTCCCTTTTATTTTGCTCTAAAAGCTGTCATGTTGCAGAAGTTTCATTGCCTCATGTTTTTACAGGGTAATCCAGCTTGGGGACCAGGCAGGGTGATGGGGCACTGCAGGGGGCTGCCTGGGGGGTTTGCTGAATCTCCTTTTCTGGAGACGTTTTAAACCCGCCTGGACCTGATCTGGGTGATCCTGCTGTGGCAGGGGGATTGGACTGGATGATCCTTCTAGGTCCCTTCCCATCCCTGATGACTCTATGATTCCATGACCACATTCAATAGGACAAGTTCTGTTTTGAACTGGATCCACACAGATCTGTGTTTAAACTTGGTTTAAATCCCTAGATTGCCAGACTTTCGATTCTGAATCTTCAAGGCACACACCAAGAGCAATGAATTCAGATAAAAAAACAGCATCTGGGCTGATTTTCATACCTAAATAGGGCACACAGAACAATGTTTCAACAAGTTTTTTTTGCTAAAAGCTCAAGTTTAGAAAAATCAAGACCTAACTAAAATAAATGCTGATTTTTCTCAGGCTGACGAAACTCCACTCCACCTTCTTCATCGTCAGATGATGATATAACAATAGCAGCAAACATTTAGAACAGTCCATGTGTAAAAAAAAGACCCAATATTTAAATCCATTTTTTATCTAAGTGAGGGAACTTCTCCACCAGAGGAAGTAAGATGATGGTATCACAGGATGGGCAACAAAAATCATTCTTTAGTTACCAGTCACACCAGAGGGAAGAGATTACCTGTGTTTTTTCTCTGCATGGTTACTGTTCCGCAGGTTAAATCTTTTGTTAATTCCTCACAAACAAAAAGCCTTAAAGAATCATAGAATCAAAGAATAATCAGGGATTGGAAGGGGCCTTGAAAGATCATCTAGTCCAATCCCCCTGCCACAGCAGGATCACCTAGACCAAGTCCCACAGGAACACAGCCAGGCAGGTCTGGAACGTCTCCAGAGAAGGAGACTCCACAACCCCCTGGGCAGCCTGTTCCCCTAACTGGGAAGAAGTTCCTGCTGATATTTATATGGAACCTCCTGTGTTCCAGCTTGCAACCATTGCCCCTTGTCCTATGACTAAATGACCTTGAGAAGAGCCTGGCTCCATCCTCCTGACACCCACCCCTCACATATTTGTAGACATTAATAAGATCACCCCTCAATCTCCTCTTCTCCGAGCTCATGAGACCCAGCTCCCTCAGCCTTTCCTCATGGGGGGGGTGCTCTATTTCCTTCACCATCTTCCTTGCTCTGCGCTGGACACCCTCCGGCTCAGCAGTCCTTCTTGAACTGAGGGGCCCAAAAGTGGACACAAAGAAGGTGCTTTGAAAAAACCTCTCTATAAGCATCTTAGTCTGCAAGCGAGTCATGCCAGTCAGTTGTAAGACATCAGAANTCCCTCAGCCTTTCCTCATGGGGGGGGTGCTCTATTTCCTTCACCATCTTCCTTGCTCTGCGCTGGACACCCTCCGGCTCAGCAGTCCTTCTTGAACTGAGGGGCCCAAAAGTGGACACAAAGAAGGTGCTTTGAAAAAACCTCTCTATAAGCATCTTAGTCTGCAAGCGAGTCATGCCAGTCAGTTGTAAGACATCAGAAGCCTTTCTGGTGGGAAAATGGAGACCTAGTCGTAAGTGATTATGGTGCTTAATTACTCCTTTGCCTCAGTTTTCACCGTCAAAGGCTCTAGCCACTCCATTAGTCCCATTAGACAAAGATAGAGACAGGGTGAAGGAGGATACACTTTCAGTGAAGACCAGGTTAGAGACCATCTGAAGAACCTAAAGGTGCATAAGTCCACAAGGCCTGATGAAGTCCACCCTCGGATCCTGAGGGAAGTAACAAATGAAGTTGCCAAGCCACTAGCCATCATATTTGAAAGGTCATGGCAGCCTGGTGAAGTTCCTGCTGACTGGAAAAATGCAAACATCACCCCATCTTTAAAAAGGGAATAAAAAGAGGACCCTGGAAACTATAGGCCAGGCAGCCTCACTCTGTTCCTGGCAAGGTCATGGAGCAGATCCTCCTTAAGTCACCTGGAAAATGAAGAGGTGATTGATAACCAGCAGGGCTTCATCAGAGGCCAATCCTGCCTGATTCATTTGATGGCCTTTTATGATGGCATGACAGCACCAGTGGACAGGGAAGAACAACCGAAGTCATCTCCCTGGACTTGCGTAAAGTGTTTGATATTGTCCCGCATGACACCCTGGTCACCAAACTGGAAAAACATGGACTTGATGAATGGACCCTTCACTGGATAATGAATTGGCTAGACATAGAGTTGGGCCAAAATGGAGGGCAGTGACAAGTGGAATCCTTCAAGGGTCAGTACTGGGACCAGTGCTATTTAACATCTTTGTTGGCCATAGGGACAGTGGCACTGAGTGCTCCCTCAGGAAGTTTGCTGATGACACCAAGCTGTGTGGTG
>VZRI01011738.1:161716-191041 GCA_013397515.1 Upupa epops | reverse complement strand
AGTCATCCTGCTGTCCACTAGGACCCCCAGGTCCCATTGTCCTACACTCCTGTCCAACAGGTCAGTACCCATCCTATCCTAGTCCCTGGGATTGTTCTTGCCCAGATGCAAGACCCTACACTTACCTTTGTTGGACCTTACTATATTTCTCTCTGCCCAGCTCTATAGCCTGTCCAGGTCCTGACTTCATTGATATGTGGAACCTGGATACAGTCTTCCATTTAATTAGAAGCACTTTGAATAGGTCCTAAACAAAATGTTAGTGTTTTTGAAAAATTAATCCATTCGGACTTGCCCTCTACAATGGAAGGCAATGAGTGGATCTAAAGCAGAAATATTTTCATTTGCAGGTGAAAATGTAAAGCAGTATTTCGTAATTTGAAAATTTGTAGCCAGTGCCTGCTCTCAATCAATGAAAAATCTGCAAGTCTATTTTTTAAGCATATTTTTGGCTCTCGTTTCTAAATCACATGTTGTTTGTATTTACGAATTTATTTTTTTCTTAAATAATATTTTCAATATTCTGGAGCTTTATTTAATCATTGCCTTGTTTTTTTTCCATTTGTTTCAAAGCGAGAACATGCAGCGGGAGAACTATTATTTTTGTCCTTCTATAATGCTCTACGTATATTTTTTTCTTTCTTCTTTTTTTTTTTCCTTCTCAGACAAAGGAGTTGTAGGATTCAAATAAATTAAACCTTTTCTGTTTGAAATGCTCTCTGTAGGATTATGCACTGTGTGTTTCTGGCTGTAGTCTTTCTTGCTAAAAGGGAACAGATAGGTGTAAATGATATTCACACCTCTTAATTGGAGTCATTAACAGTTCTCTGGGTTATCTTCCAGCATAAGAACTTGGGCTTCCTAAGGAGCAGTGAGGAATAAGAGCCAGGAGTTGCTGCAAACTTTTGCTCATACAGGAATGTCAGCTAAGACATGTGCTTGATTTTATTTTTTGTTATTGCTGGGGTTTTTAATACTTCTTTTTTTTTATTGCAGTATTTTTTTTCTGGCAACATCTCTACCATAGACAAGATTTTATGAGCATCAAAGTGCTTTGTTGGTGTAGCTGCTTCATTTGAGCTGATACAAGCGAGACCATCACTTGCACTTTTTTCCTTGTACATCCTGTATCTATTAGGAGACATTCCTGGTGCAGTGACACGAGATGCAGACAGGAGCTTGTGTTTCTTTCTTTGGTGATGCAAGTCCTTTAAAGTTTTTGTGGTTTTGTTGGGTGATGGGGTTTTTTGTTCCTGTTCAGCATTACGCAATCTTTTTTTTTTTTTTTTCCAAGTAAGGAGGAAAAAAATCAATTATTTACCTTGTTTTGCAGAACAGATGCAGAACTGATGGAAGCAATACTCTTCTAACGGCTTGATAAAATACACTAACAATTCATGAAAAATTCAGGTAGGAGCCAAATATAGTTTATTCATGAAACCAAACCAATTTACACTGCTTAACTGGATTGAGCATCAAATCGTCCTTTCGTGGCCTCTTAACAAACATAAAGCAACTCTGCCCACTTTTCTTGCATTTGCCCTTGCGTGTGCCTGCCCCAGGTCAACACCCTGATTTCTCACCCTCCACCAGCAGCTGTTCATGTTGTGTTCACAAGAACAAATAGAAAATGCCTCCAGACTCCAGTCTAGGTAGAAATCACTCCAGTCTAGACAAAAATCAGCGTCATCATTTTTCACCCCCATTCCCTCTTTGCTATATTCTTACTGCTAAATCAGTCTGAACCTATGAAAGCACCTAAGAGTCTCATGAAATATTAACATTGGTAACTGAAAATCAGCAAACCAACAGTGACAAACGATTGTGTGTGTGCAGAGGTGGTATCTTCCTCTGCTCTGTTCCTTAAATCAAACATGCATACTTTAGATATCTATTACACCTGTGTAAAACAGCAAGAGGTGCTAAACAAAATGTCTGGTTAAGTGGACACTTGAGAGAAGTGTCAACTTCTAGAGAAAATATCACTGATGAGAAATTTCTTTCCTTTCTTTAGAAGATGTGGGAAATTTTACATATCAGATACATGAAAAAGGATGAAATAAACCCCTGTATAGAAAGATGCAGTGAAGAATATATTTTTTCTGTAGATGGAAAAATTAATGTATTCACAGATATAGAAACCTTCCATCACAAAGTATACAAGGTCTCTTGAGCTTGGAGAAGAGGAGGCTGAGGGGTGACCTCATTCATGTCTATAAATATGTGAGGGGTGGGTGTCAGGGGGTGGAGCCAGGTTCTTCTGAAGATCATCTGGTGATAGGACAAGGGGCAATGGGTGCAAGCTGGAACAGAGGAGGTTCCATAGAAATATCAGAAGGAACTTCTTCCCAGTGAGGTTAATGGAGCACTGGAACAGGCTACCCAGGGAGGTTGTGGAGTCTCCTTCTCTGGAGAAATTCCAGACATGCCTGGATGTGTTCCTGTTCGACCTGGTCGAGGTGATCCTGCTGTGGCAGGGGGATTGGACTAGATGATCTTTCAAAGTCCCTTCCAATCCCTAATGATTCTATGATTCTATGTTTGTATATGAAGTGGACTTAAATACTGGACACCTCAAAGCCTTGCAACTTTGTCACTTCAGGGGTTCCACAGAGGCCATCTAGGATCTCAAATGCCCTATACAGTGCATAAAAACCAGTTAAAAAACAAGACAAACAGCCCGTCATCCTGAATTACAAATCTCCGTAGATGATTGTAGGGAAAACCTCATGAAGGAATAGAATGCAACCAAAGGGTCTGGAGCCAAATTCTGGACCCCACACTTTGGTCATAATTTATCAGCACCATTAGGTTCCAATCTCAAATTAGTTCTCTCTTTCTCAGAAATATAGAATAAAAGAAAGTGATGTAGTCTGCCCTCCACTCATAATTTTAATAAACAAAAAAGGCGTTGTATATAAATTTCCCCAGGAAATAATTTCTAATACCAAATTACTGGGTTAAAAACAAATAAAGTTTTCTTGGGCTATTCTCTGTCTAACTTCATATAAAAACTATGTCTTTGAAAGGGGGAGAGAACTTGAATACAGATCTTTGAAGTGAGTGCCCCATATAGGGTTAGATAGAGCCCTATCCTTCGAGCTTTCTGTCTAGTTTGATGCACATTCTACAGTTGAGCTGCAGTTAACTGCAAGAACACAAGCCTACTCATCATCTCAGCTTTTATTGAATTCTTTTTTATTTTAATAGACAAGAATTGAAAAAGCTTTCTTATTTTTCTTTTTCTTTTTGTTTTCTTCTTTTTTTTCTTTAATCTGAGAGCACACTGTGCTATGTAGACCCTTGGAGCTACACACAGCAAATAAACTTTCCAATGACATTTTTAAAAGTTCCTCTGCATTTGTATACCCTGTCTGTAATCCTTCTGTGTCTCAGAATTCAACACACTATCAATCACTGAAATTGTTGTGCTGCATTTCACATAAAACATATTTGGGTGTGGAAGACATGTTCAAAATTTAGTGAAGATTCTTCCCCAAAGACTCAAGAAACAGAAAGGGTGAAGCCAAGATGAACTGTCCTGGGAGAAGGAGGCTGGGGTAATGCAAAGAGAATCAGTGCTCCAGGAAATGCTTTCAGACACAGCTAAATACATCCCAAACAGTAATTTTTGTGACTTAAAGGTAAGAGCAGTAATACATAACAATGATGATAATTCATCAATACATAACTGATGTCACGAAGAAGAGGATTGAAGAAAAACACTGATAATTTAGTTCTTTAAAACCATATATCCCACGGGTACTTGTCCCATTGTATTCCAATTGCTTTTCCATGGTACTGGATGTTACTGGCTTAGAAGCACAAGAAATTCACTTCTGCTATCTCAGAGTTGCTGTGTAAATGCTAAATCCGACTTCTTACTGTCTGCCTATTTATGCATTCCTATATAAATAAAAATGATGTAAAAAGATATTTTTATACTTGATTTAGAGAAGTTCAGCTCCCACTAGTTAGCTATCTTTCTAAATGCAAGAGCTATTTTTCCTATGATTTTGTTGTCTTCTATGAATTTTTTAAAAATGTAATTTATTCATGAGCAGAAGTGAGTAAAACCACCAGTTTCCCAGCGGAGTCATATTGTTAACGTGAACCACATCTTTCCTGACCTTGCATAGCAATTGTAGGGGCTGCACTCCATAAATGGTCCAAACAGAAATGCACTTGTAAATCAGGTAGGTTTCCTGGAACTCTACAACAACAACCAGAGTGTCTGGTTTTATTCAGCCCCGAGTCTCAATTGTAACTGACCAAAAAATTAAGCGCCAACTAAACCGATCAGATCTTCCATGCTAGAGCTTTCCACCCGCGTCCTCTTCTACACAAATTGAAATGAGGTTCTTTACTGAAGCCAAAATCTTCCAATATGCTTGTCATGAACTGCTGAATTTACTGTTCACATCTTTTTTACAATACAGATTAAGTGTGGATCCAGAGCTCTGCTTCAAAGGGGCCCTCCAACTGCCATATTTTCCTCATAGCATGCATTCACGATGCAAATATAATATCCATCTGGGCCTTTTATAGGCTTAATTTATCCCTGCTTATTTATCATAATTAAGTGCACCATATGATAGGAATCCTTGTGGTATCTCTACTGATCTGGAGTAGGGAGAGATCACTAACCCTACTTATGAAATCCAGCAATTAAACACGATATCACTCATCATAAAAAAACAAACCCTCTGCTAATGACATAAATGTGTTGGACTAACCAGTTCTTCTCTAGCACAGATGTAAAATAAGGGAGGAAAAATGACAGAACATCAAAGATGAGAGAGCCCTAAGGAAAATTCCCAAGCCACTGGATTTGAAAATACAGTACACCACGGATTAGTTCTACAGAGATTGAGATGTAACTAGGGGACACGAGATGTTTCGAGAGCCCCAGGTTAGGTGGTCTGGAAAAGCTCTTGTGACTCCAATGAAGTCGCTTTAAGACACCACAACTGCGGTCTGGCTTGGGGCTGACCCATCTACCCATTTTCCCACAAAAATAATAAACACATCCATGCACCTAGGTCATAGGAAGCCTTTTTTTTTTTTTAATAAATACATTCCATACCTTCTTAAAACAACTCATTAAATTATTTAAGAAAATTGTTAGTGTAACCTACAGCAGTTAAGATATTGTGGAGACCATGCTCAGAGACTGCAGTGAGGTGAAGTGCAAAGTATTCGAGGTTAGTTCTGAGTAAGATAGTCTGTTACTACGGCATAGTATTTTGCAGATATACTAAATCAGCTCCAAATCTAGGTATACACCCATGTTGACAGGATAAAGTCTGCTGTGGGTCCTGAACTTCAGCTGGTCAGTTCTGTACCACGCTCCACTACAGTCATCAACTAAGGTATTTAGAGACAGGTTTGTTCCCACAAACCAGATGCATCAGTACTGAAGGAGAAATGTATTTTGTGGTGGTAATATGCCTTACTCCCTTTAAAACCAGAATGAAATCTCTGCATACTAAGGGAATGTTACAAGACCCAGCCAAATAAAAGGCCAAGAGCATCCACAGTTATGTTTAGAAGAGCTAAATGTCATCTGTTTTTCGAAGACACAGCAGTCAGAGGGTAATATTGCCTCCTTCTCAGACCAGACTCTCTAAGAACTTTGCCCATATATGAAGAAGTTAGTGATAACACCCTCTTCTCCTTCTTTAGATGGTGCTCAAATCCTCAGCCACAATATAAGGGAGATCTTGAATTCCTCTTGCTGAGGATTGTCCACTTATGAGAAAACAAAAAATGAGGCATAATGGAAAAATGCAGATCAGATCTTTTACTCTGTTCCCATCTGTCGTATGTTCTTCCTTCAAAGACTACCTGCTGCAAAATAACCAGCATCTGCCTAGGCAAAATTTTCAGTCCCTCAGAGACCTTGTAGGTCCCAGGTGGGCACTAAATCCAGAGCTGATCTACAGGGGCTGAAACAATTTTTGTTTTAAACATGGAAACCCACAGTGACACGAACCGTCTGAGCCATGGGCTTTTATTTGTTTAAATGTGTTTAGTTGTTTAAAGTATTTCTCTGTTTCTATATGGGGCCCTGTGGGAATTCCCCAAGTGCCTAAGAATTTCAAATACCGAATTCCCATCGAAATTCGGACCCTAGCAGTCACTGGCTTTCAGTAAGACTTTCAGAAATCTTACCATGTCTTTAATGAACTAGCAAGTTTTAATGAATAGTCATGCGATTTTGGAGTCGTCTTGTCTGGAAGCAAAGCTGGGCTGTAAATCATTACACCATTAATAGCTGTTCCTTCGCCTTTCATTCCTAAGTATGGTAGTAATTATCTGTTTTGCAAAGCATAATAAAATACGTGTCTTCATATTCAGAATATCTGTGTAGAGACAATTCTAAAGTTATCATATATGATGTATAGGCAGCAGTGTGCCCATAGTTAACCAGGTTTCTTAGAGAGCTTAAGGCCATAAACTGATGCTGGAAACCACAATGCCCTGTGAATCCATCGAAAGGAAAGATTTCTCGGGTGTTGGAAAAGTGTTAGAACTTTGCTGAGTTAAAGATCCCTAAAACTTAAACCAATTTCACATTCTATGTGTTTTTTCTGCTCAAAAAAATTGTATCTTGTCTTTGCAGTTATATATGTTTGGGAATTAACGTGCTAGCAATATCTGAAGACAGAAAAAGTGCTAAAAACCATATGGATGATTTTAGATAAGCTGCAGTTAATTACTGTTTTTAATAATTTTGCCTCTTTTGTGGCTGCAGAAGACTGACCCTATAGAGACAGCAGCCTAGACTGGTTGCTCCCTTTCAGGCATCTACTATAGCAACTACTCCAGCTCCTTGCTCACTCATTTGTGACAGCAAATACCTCTGGGTAATGTCTTGGTGAGATTGCTCTTCTTGCTCTCCCTCTGCTTCATTGTCCTGAAAATGTGATTCGCAAGCCCCCATATTTTCCCCAGTGGCTCCTTAAATGTCCAGTGATAGGTTTATTCCAGCCTGTGCCCCCACTGTTTTGTATCATCCTAAACTTTCTATCTCCACTCTAGTGCTAGTTCAGAAAGTATTATACAACATTCGAGATGTAGGTTTGACATTTGGTCTTCCTGGAGACTTTTATTTTCTGAGTACGAATAGTAAAATATTTATGAAACTCTTATGGCTTGAAAACTACATGTGGGATTAAAATAGAAGCTAATAGAGGGTGAAAAAAATCACAGCAGAGATGGTTTCCATCATTAACTGTGAATTTTCTTTGTTGCCAGGAACTTGTTGAGTTAAATTGTGTTCCCCACCAAAATTGTGTGGGGTGACTGTTGAACTGTGCATGAAAGGGGCAGGTTAGAAAAATTACAAGGCACAAGAGGCATGAGCAGCCTTCAAGATGGTGCAGCCTTTTCACAGAGCTTGGATGAAATGACTTTGCATCTCTAACACAAGAAGAACATGAAAATTAGAGTGCATTTCAAAAGAACCCACAGAAAACCTTACAAGCCCCAGGATAAGCACAAGTTTCTGTAGCTATAACTGTGCCACAATAAGCAAATTCATCAAAGATTTTTCCGACCAAATACAGAATAATCTCATAAGAAAAGATCTCCTGCCAGAAGTTACAAAAATCCCTTTTCTGTTGGTGCTGGGAGCTGCCTGTCAAATACGAACTGGGGACACAGGGAGTTGGGGCAGAGGGGGTCTCCATAGATCAGCACATGTAAGGAGGCATAGCTTGTAGTGTAAATCATTCTCCAGCACACTGCATCTAGAAAAGACTTCATAGGGCAGAAGAATCTACAAAAATATCTCTTTTTTTTTTTTTTCATAGATTCAAAAACCAGCACTGAGCTGTGCAAAGCCTGGTTAAGTGGTGCTCCAATAGTATGCCTGACTAATCAAATATATCTTCTCTTTGTGGGGCAAGACTTCCTGGGACCTCACCTCTCTTCATTTACTAGGTTCTTGACTTAATAATTCAATTCATCTGTAATATTATTCTTCAAGATGGGGATAGTTGTGCAGGGGGGCAAGAGGCTTTTTCTTTACAACAGGTAAACAACATTTAAGGTTGTATTTTGGCTTTGTGAATCACCTGGACTTTGTTTTTAAAACACATAGTTCTCAAGGTCATCTGGTGGTAGGACAAGGGGCAATGGGTGCAAGCTGGAACAGAGGAGGTTCCATAGATATATCAGCAGGAACTTCTTCCCAGTGAGGGTAACAGAGCATTGGAACAGGCTGCCCAGGGGTTTGTTGAGTCTCCTTTTCTGGAGACCTTCTCTTCAAGACCTGCCTGGATGTGTTCCTGTGCGACTTGGTCTAGATGATCCTGCTGTGGCAGGGGTATTGGACTAGATGATCTTTCCAGGTCCCTTTCGATTCCTAATGATTCTATGAATCTATGATTTGTAGGAAAAAATTACACTCTGCCCTGGGGGTGTTCAAGGTCAGGTTGAATGGGGTGTTCTGGTCAACCTGGTCTGGTGAGAATTTTTGCTACCCATGGCTGGAGAGCTGAGACTGATCTCTGAAGTGTCTTCCAACCTAAACCATTCTGTCATTCTGTTACCGCTTTCTCCCGTGGCAACGTGGGGCTCCATGTGCAGCTTTGGTTGATTCAATATCAAGAAAAAAGACTTGAAGGAAGGCTGGATATGCTCAATGCAGTTTCAGAAGAATATTAAGGGATTAAAAATGTGGGTTTCCAAACAAATTGAAAGGAAAGGATAGCTTACAACATCAATCCTGCAAGGGCTGAAAAGGGTGAAAAAGTAATACCTGGTTTTGATTTCAGCTACTTGTAAGAAAGTCTGAGCTTAAAACTTGCTGGTAGATGGGATCAAACTAACAGACTTTTAAACAGGTTTTTGATTACAAAAAGACACTGGTCAGACAACAAGACAACTCAACCTGTTAAAACACCATTAGTTGGAGTCTTACTCCTGGCTTGCCACTCAAAAGCACTAGCGAAAACTCATGATCCAAGTATTTGGACCTCCAAAAAGGAGTTGGGTGAGCTGTGTTTGCAAGACATCTGGCAGAGTTGCCCATCCCTTCCTAATCATAACAGGGTTTACATGGTGCTTCTGAAACCTGTCGTGATAACTCACCCTAGAGAAAGAGATTTTATGAGCAAGGTGGTGTTCTCCAGCAAACCCTGAGGTTTAGAGTTCAGACAACAGAGCAAGGAGAACCCCAGCAACTCTTTTTCTGCCTTAATAATGGACTAAGGGACAGTAAAATAACTTCTTCCTGGGGATTTTCCTTTGGAAATGGTTAGTTTCCCTTGGAAATGGGGAGTTCTCTGAGGTGTCAGAGAGGGGGCTCTCTCTACCTTCATCTTCAAAGTGTTTAGGGCTGAAGGGTCTTACTTCCACTTATTTTTCCAATGGCATTGCAGAAGACTGTATCACAGAATCATTGAGGCTGGAAAAGACCTCTGAGGTCATCAAGTCCTGCCTGTACTTGTTACACAACATCCAAGAAGGCCAGGATGGTTCTGAAAGAAACAACAGGAAGGAAAATAGCATCATCATGCAGAGTAAACCAGTTGTTTTCCAAAGGATGTGTTATGACATCTGAAATTTGCAAGAGAAAGAAAGACATAGAGAGATTAAAAAATGGAGGAGGAGTAAATGGCATTATGTAGGACAAGCAACTGTTCTTCACTAGATCTGAGAAGTCAAATGTTACTGTAACCTAACAGCTGCTGATTATGGTGAAGAATTCTTAAGTGTATTACCTTTCACGTATTTTTTCTCAGGCACGAAGAGTAAGATTTTTTTTAAGTCCATATATGTTTCCCTTCTACTGCCTCTGTATCCCTTCCTTCCTTTTGCTATAGAACCTCTCCAAAAGCAGCTTCTTCTGCCTTCCTTGCTACCTGCTTCCTTTCCCACCCCAATAACCAAATAACGAGGCTTAAAAAGGGCAAGGCAAACTAGTAACACGGATTCACCGCGTGGACAGATAGTTCATCTGAGCTGCTAGGTCTGCACAGCAGTCTTTGTTTGGAGCGCCAACAGATTTTGATTAAGGCACTGGGAATAGAAAGAAGAATTTAAGGAAAGGAGAGTGTATCCAGGAAACCAGCATTAATTAGCCCCTGTTCAATCCAGTAAGAGTTTGAGACCTGAGTTCATTCTATATTATTTATAATTTACCTTAAAGCTTTACAGCTGCGTAACTATCTGAGCCATGTTTTCCATGGCTGTTAGTTGAAGGTGGGAAAACTTCCACCTAAATTCCAGCAATTGCCAGGCCAAACACTGAGATCAGAATTTTATCACGCCTAAATGGACAAAGCTCCATCATTGCTTTGCCTCCTACTTCTTATCTTGATCTTATTTGTATTCCTAAAAAGGCACAAAAATGTGTCTTTGCACTGAAGGAGGCCAGGGAGTGGGAAAACTTTTATTTCAAAGTTCTAATCCCCTGGATACACTCGATGATGGGTGTGATAAATTTGTTGACAGAAGACCCTCTATATCAAATCTCAGAACCTAATATAACTGCCAAGAGCTGAGAATTTCACAGGATTCGGTTCATCTGCTTTCAAGTAGTGGCTATGTGATATAAGACTTGTTTTTTTGGTTGCGGGTTGGGTTTTTTTTTTTCAAAAGCAACCAAAAAGATATCACCCGTTCCCTCCTGCATATGCAAATGTCTCAGGATTGCAATATCCAACTTCTGGCTCGAGAGGAGGATTCTGCAGACTGAATGTTATATGACTGAGGTCCCAAGATACGTACACAAGGATGCTTAGAATTAGTACTGGAAGGGGCACTCTTATGGATATAAAACCTTACTACTACCTTACATGAGGATCCAGTAAAGTTTGGGAACCTGCCACATTTATTTTGTCCAGTTTTAACACTGAATAGCTATCAGAAGTCATCTTCATTTTCTTTCAATAAATTTAGATCTTATTTTCAACTGCCCAGCAGTAAAAGCTCTTCCTAACACAGGAAAGCAATCAGTGTCATTTTCTCCTGCCAAACACATCTCTACTGATGCCTGCAGAAAGATCTGTGAGTCGTCTCTGAGGAGGAGATGCTGTACAATTTAAAATCCAGTTCCTGCATAGTGCAACAAAGATGATGAAGGAAGTAGAGCGCCTCCCTTATGAGGAAAGGCTGAGGGATCTGGGTCTCTTCAGCTTGGAGAAGAGGAGGCTGAGGGGTGACCTCATTCATGCCCATAAATATATGAGAAGTGTGTGTCAAGACGATGGAGCCAGGCTCTTCTCAAGGTCATCTAGTGATAGGACAAGGGGCAGTGGGTGCAAGATGGAACAGAGGAGATTCCGTATCAGTATAAGAAGGAACTTCTTTCCAGTGAGGGTAATGGAGCAAATGGTTAAAAACTGTCCCAGATGGTAGAAAGTGGGACCCTTTCTCCTAATTATCAGAGGTGTGTATGTTGCCTTTTAGCTTGTTGCAGGCACTAAGTAGCATTACACAGGCATAATCTGACATGAGCAGAGCCACAGTGGTATAAAAGTGGAGTCTTTGTTTTGACCTTGTTCTTAGTTTTTCAAAGAATGAATAAAGAAAAGGGAAACAACTCCTGGAGGTCAGCTGTTCAAGCACTTGGATTTGATTTCACATCACTATTTTGCGAAAAACAACAACAAAAAAATCTGGTTCTTGTGGTCATTCCTCTTCTCTGCCTAGATTATTATAGAATCATTGAAAAGCAGTTTCAGTTAGAAGTGGTTTAGGTTAGAAGGGACCTTAGAGTTCATCTACTCCTGCCTCAAGGTGTATTTTCTATTGTTGCAGGGGAATCAGGTGTACACAAGTGTCACCATTGCACAGCATCAGTTAGTTTTGTGTTAATTTCTTCCTTGCTGGGGAAGCGAGTCCTTTGTTCATGGGACAGTTTGTTTTCCAACATTCACAAATGGTTGGCTGATGGATGATGTGTCTGGGAAAGGAAGGTTACGATCCAAAAGGGTCAAGCAAACACCTTCTGCTGACAGAATTGTAGTGAGTTAAGTACTCTATGAATGACCTTTGTGTGGGTTCATAAGTTCAGAAACAAACTATAAAATGAGCAGAGAGAAAGAAGGAATTAAGACCAAGCCCAGAAAAATAAAATAGATCCTACTTTTTAATTTTAAATCTCCTCCAAGCATCAATTTGTAACAAATAAGCGATTAAAAAACCTATCAATTTTGAAATTATCAATAACAAATTAATTCTGTCAGTGAAATAAACACTGTCTGCTGCAGTACCATGTCTGTTTCCCATGCCATATGCCCAACTTCTTTGACAAGAAAAATAAGTGGCATCTATAAAAGCAACTATGATTAGTAAAATGTCTGGTTGTCCCATCACAACTCTATTGAATAGCACCAAAATATTTTAAAAAATTAATCATAAACTATCCAGAGGAAAACACTGTGGATCTTGTGATCCATAGAAGTTGTACCATGGAATCATTCAGGTTGAAAAAGATCCTTGAGATCATCAAGTCCAACCAATAACTCTACCCTTCCAAGTTCACCACTAAACCATATCTCTAAGCACCATACCTAAACGATCTTTAAACTCATGCAAGGATGGCAACTCAACCACCTCCCTGAGTAATCTGATCCAATAAAGAATAGGAAAATCCATACATGAGTGCTTTATTCAATAATTCTAGTGCCATCCGTTGTGGGTGTGTGGAAACCTCTCTAAAAACCCTGCTGACCAAAACCAGACTGTAAGATGGCAACCAACACCACAATTTGTGAGTAACCAGCTCGCTTTAAGCAGCTGTTTAGCAAAGGGACATGCATGCCTTTATAGGTGAGTCTCTGCTAGCAGACTCAGAAAAGCTAAAAGACAATATTTTATCCTCTCCTAAAACAACCCAGGTTTCAGTTAACAGTTAGTGACAAGCCAAAAAGAGAACAAAAACAAGACAATAGAAAAATCCACTCCAAACTGTAACTGCAAAGAAAGGAAAAAGATGGATGACCGTTTAATCGCAGCACTGATTTCCAGAAGCAGTGAAGAGCAGCGATGGCTGCCAGATTTTCACAAAGCAGCTAAGCCTGTTGGGCAAACAGTGGGGACTAACAAGCTTTGAAAACCTGGCCAACGGTTTCATTATGGAAACTGCCCGTTTATAAGCACATTTGCAAATGTGGTCCTTATTTAACAAAGTTGAGATTGCTGTTGATAATCAAGTTCCACTTTGGGCTGCCAAGAACTTGAAACTCTTGTTACAAGACCGTCTTACCATAACGGTAAAATATCAGAATGGGACAACTTTAGCCCACCAGCAAAACCACAATTATTTCAGCTCGTAGCTGCACTGCATTCTTTTTCCTGCAGTGTTTATCAGGCCAAACTGAGGAACAGCTGGTTCATTTTCCCCGAAGAAGTGCTTCATTCTTCTTTGTCTCTCTTTGGGGTTCCATGGCTCTTCTTTGCCCTTTGACAATCAGATCTTCATTTGAGGTGGCTTGGCATCCCTCTGCTCATTTCTTTGTGGGGTAGGCTTGTATCTGTGTTTTGTTCATGCATATCCATACAACTCATCCTTCAAAAGCCTGCAGGAGTAATTAATAAAAAAAAAAATAAGAAGAACTGTGCTGTCACGACTGCCCTTAAAATTTTGACAGCATTGACTATGGCCAATGTAGTGTAAGCTGCTGCAAGCTGATGTGGATGTATCCTTCTCCTTGTTTGTAGATGACTATTGCTGTACCTGTGCTTAAACAGGTGAAAATGATAAGCACATCCAAGAGACTACACACAGGCCCTTTACTTCAACAAGTTGTTCACGAGTAAGCTGCAAATTCATTGACAGTTCCTTCAAAGTCATTCAATGCAGATCAGCCCTGAAAAATTACACTTTTTGAGTCAAGGTCCTTTAGAGTCAATAGATAGATTTCTACTGCTTTTGATATGTGAGCAGAGATTATCCCTTCCCTGTAAAGGGTAATGATGCTATTCTATTGGAATTCATTAAAATCATGCTGACGAATTGTTTTTAACAAATGCTTCAATTTGAAATAATGAGATTTTTTCCTAAAAATTTATGAGAAATTCTGAGAAGCATTAGACTACTACACTTGTTGGTTGGGCATTTTAGCTTACAGGGCATAAAAATTCATGCATTAGCTAAAAGCATAAGAGAAGTTGGATTACATGAATGCAGTCATGACCAGAAGACTGAGGCAAAAGCCTAAAATGTTAACAGAGAAAGTAAAGTTGGCTTCCAGTAGAAGAACCAAGTTATTTTTATTGTGCAGATTTACCACATGCATTTCCACATCTGGCCTCTTAAAGGACTGAGTTCCCTGGTCATTATTTTAATCATTAACACACAATGAAGTATTAAATCTGAATGTGTTAGCCTCAAAGGAAAGTGATATGTGAAAGCTAAATTGGAAGACAAGGAACATCTCCTGCTTGTTTGAGGGAATTTATGTTTTAGATAAAGTAAGAAATTCAATACTTTATCCATAAAACTGTCCACAAACAACAAACATTGGCATCGGCACTAATTCTTTTGAATTACTGGCTGAAAGGCCAGTGTCAGCAAAGGAAGAAGAAACTTGCAGGCTAAGCGTGAAGTATTACTGAGTCACTATTAGGAACTCATTGCTGTGACGTGCTGCCTGCCAGGCTTCTCTTCTGCTGGTGGTGTCAGGGGCATCGACAATAACATCTTGAAAATAGAGCAGAACAAAACAAACCCCACAGTATTTCTAATAAAAAATACTTTTTAACATTTTAAATATAAATTTTGGTTTAATTTTAATTCAAATATAATTTAAACTAACAATTTAAATATAATTGATGACATTCTGGAGTTGACACTTCTCATACTTCAAACAAAAGTCTGTGGGGCAGCACAGACGGAAGTTTCACAAGGGTTTTCTCTACACCAAAACTAGCTCTGGAATCAGATTTCTTTCCTTTGCCTTTTGCTTTATTCTCACCAAACCTCATGATACTAATAGTTTCCACTAAATTTTGTGCGCTAGGTAATGTGCAGAAGATTGCTTCTAAAATGAAAAGAAATGGTGTCAGCCTACTCAGGGTGGATCCCCTTTTATACAATGAAATCCTTCTCCTTAAAACAGCCCACGAAGGAGAATAAAAAACAAAATAAACAAAAGCTCTAATTTGTTTTAACAGTCACAAATTATATTTAAAATTAAGGAAAATCTCACTCATGTAACAAAAATTCCACTGGGTTTTGTTTTCTCCAAAAGGTTAATAAAAATGACAAACTCAGAATGCTCAACCCACTAATGATAAATCATCAAAGTCCTTCTCCCAGAGAGAAAAGGTAATCGATTTTCAATCAGATTCCTTATTGTTTTGCAGGCATTTTTCCAGAATTCTTTGTTAATACTTTTATTTCATCATTTGTTCTTCCTCTATTTCTATGAAGATGCCATAACATGGTGAAAATCCCATTTCTTGATCTACAACCAAATCTTACTACATCCAGTTTCTAGATCCTCATAGCTGAATATATTACATCTCTTTCTGAGTTGACTTTAATACAAGGAGGGTTACTAAACTAATACAATTAAACTGAGTAGATCCACAAGTTGAGATGATTGTTGCTGCAGCCTATAAGAACTGGTCATGGCATTGATAACCCATCTGAGACAAAGTAGGATCCCATCTTGGATTAACTTGAATTGGCCAATGTAAAGGTTTGTGATGTAAATTGGAAGCACCGGGCATAGTAATGTGCAGAATATATTACTTTCCTCTGTCTTGTAGTGACTGGAAGGCTCTTGACTGTGATGTTCCAGCCTCATTAATAAGCCCAGTGTTGTACATCTGTGTCTGATAGGAAGCTGCCATGCCTTGTCACCAATTACAGGCTTTGCAAAGACCCTTCTCATTATAGTACTTATATTGCTTGTTCCTGAAGGTGATTCTTGGTGTGGCACATCCTCGTCTTGCCAATAGGAAAATCACCCTTGAAGTGAAGAGGTGTCAATCACGAGACACAAAGAAACAGTGAAAAGATCTCAGGAAATTCTCCCTGGAATATTAATCATGCCACTGCAGATAGTGCAAAACCAGGCATATGAAAGGAAATGTGTAAGAGACGTTTCTGAGCTGTTCAACCAAAGTGGAAAGGTCCTCCACAGAATCAAGGGCTGGGCAAAGGTCCTGATGGTGAGGCACCAGCCAGAAGAGGAAGGAGGCTGTTTTCTTCTATGTGGTTTGATGACTAGGGAAGAAAATCCTGAATGCCACCCCCTCCACACTACTTCTGTATCCTCCAGAACCGCAAAACAATGTTGTTTCTCTACTGCAGAGGTTGCGCTAGTGTGTCCTTGTTTGAGTCACTAATTGCAAAGCTTGTGTCAGTCAGAAGCATACAGGGACATGTTCAAAAGGCGGCAGTGACATGAGATGATCCACAGAGTAAGATCTGTATTCTCATTACTCTAATACCTCCCACGTATTAATTTGATCTCCGAGGTGACTCAAGTAAACCCAAAAATTCAACACATTCAGTAAATGTACAAGATATGAATTTATTCTTAAGTCATACAATATGGCATTCCTGTAAATTTTCCACTTTAACCATTATTACTTGTTTCCTTAGTTTACCAATAGCTTTAATATGATGGTCCTGAGCTGTGGGTATGAATTTCGCTGGCCCCATATGCTCTCCTTGATCATACAAAAGCCACTCACAGAAATGGAATATAAGAACAGCCCTAAATTTGAAAAACTCTTGGAAACTATTGTTAAAAACCCTCTTTTACATAAAATCTTGTAAAAATGGTTAACATGATAGAGAGAGATGTGTAAGCACCTTTTTTTGAAAGTTAGTGTGGTAAAATATTTAAGCTTGTAAGGAAAAAGGAGCCCATACTTATTTTTGGCTGCAATCTGTCCGATGGCAGTAGAGTTTAGAGCTCAAATGAGGGGATTTTTCTCTGCACACCATTCTTCTGCATCACTTTGAAAGGGGCAGTGTGTGCTTTTAAGCAAAGAATACCTTCTCGTGCAGTTTTTCAAGTGTTACTCAAATAACAGGAGAAAAGAAAAAGAAAGAGGCATTAATGTAAATTCAAACAAAAACCTAATGTGTCCTAAAGTCCTTGGTTATTGTCCTCAATTTCGTGTCTGTGTGCAGGTTTATGGGAAATGCAGGAGAAAACAACAAAGTGCTTCTAAAAAGAAATGAAGAATAATACCATTAAGCTACATAAAACTAAAACACCTAATAGCAACATAAATCTGTCTGTCTAGCTGGCAGTTTCCAAACCATAGTGTTGTGAAACAGGAAATACAAGTTCATCCTCTGGAAAAAAAAATGCAGACTGCATTATCTCAAAGATCTTGTATTGAAGGTGCCTTTCGTCATGATGCCTAAGCAGGTTTGGATCTAAAGGCTGTTTTTCCTTAAATCCAAAATTCCATCTTACAATGTTTGCAAACAAGGTAAACTTTTACCTTTGATTTACAAGGCAAGAAATAGAATTGCCTCACGACATAATACAGTGTAATAATAAAGAATAAGCAATCATCACTATCTGTAGTCAATTAAGTGGAAACTGCAGCACAGAGATTCTCCTTACACTTTCCAGGTGCCTAAGGTGCACATATTACTTCAACTCCATATTGCCAGCAGTCCCTCACAATGGTTATTCTGCAGGTTATCTATTTACAGGACTGGAAGATAATCTCAGGGTACCTCTCATACTGCTCTGTCATTTTAACACACTTCCAAAGAAATGCAGCAAGGTTACCCACCTCCCTCCTTTTCCACACCAGATGCTCCTCTGCTTCTCATGTTGATAAGGAGAGAGCAGAAGGAAACTGGAGAGTGAAACTTCCTGGAGATAAGAAGATGAGGCAGCAGAGGGCTGGGAGCGCTGATAAATGTGTACTTCATGGTGAAATATATGCCAGAGAGGTACAGATGAGATGCTGATCTCACAGCCCTGTTCCATTCAGAGTACCAGAGCATCCAGAAGTCGATGTAAAACTTCTCCCTGCACTCACTGCATGTACGTGATACTCAGTCTTCTTCTTCAGAAGGACTTTCTGCATTTTTAACATACATGAAGCAGGCTGTTTACCTAATCAATAAGACAAAGGCCACAAATTAAACATTAAGTAGCACGGCAAATATTAAACTCCAGGAAATTAATCAGATAGATCATTGTTCAATGAGTGTTTTCCAACTGCTTTTTTTAATAGCACAAAATCAACCATAGGATTATTGTTTTGAATCAGAAATTAAAGCCATCCAACAATGGAGGGCTAACACAATTAAAATAGCTGGTAAGGTGGGTACACACTAGAATTGCTGTTTTATTAATATTCTTATGATTTCAAAATCATTTGAGCCTAAAATTATGGTAGGTCCATCATAAAGCTAATTTTGTCCTGATAGACACAGGCAGAACAGAAGGAGCACATCTGGGACATCTTGCTTTAAATCCAAAGGAATGAGTTCTGGATGTGTGCTAAACACCAAGGTGGAACATTTGAGGTACATGACCTTAACACATTGCTCCTCAGTAGCAAAGCCCTGCATTTGGCCACTCCTGATCAGAAGCCAACACAGGACAGGGATGTTCCCTTTGGGACATTAAACAGTCAGGGAAGAGACGGCAGTGGGAGGACCTGATCTTCTGTTCCTGGGATCACTCATGGAATTGTGATTGTAACACTGAGTCTCCTCAACATGCAGTGGTAGAAAAGAACATCTCATGTTCAATTTGCTACCAAATTCTAAAAGAACTTTTATAAATACTTATTTTTTTCCAAGTACTTGCAGTCAATAAAGATTATTCTTTTCTACTTTTTGGAGCAATGACTGTGATTGTTTCAGTGCACATTAGAAATTATAGTAAAATGCAAGTTTAACAAAACCAGTTTGAAATAAAAACCCTCAGCTGTGGGGCTGCCAAAGTAGAACAATTCATTATCACAATTCTGTTTTCAATGTTTCTGCTTAGTAAATATCATTGGACCTGATACTTTCAAAAATGTTCCAGCGCAATAAAAACAATATCCTTCACCCAGAAAGTAATCAACAGAGGATAATTACTGCAAAAAATTCTGAGCAGTTGTACTCTGTCCTATGGGCATGCTGCACAGACAGACTAACAGACAGCTCTCTAAAGGTCTTTGAAATATAATTTCAAGACTTAAACCAGCATAAAGTTGTTCAAGGGGCTGGATTTTCAGCTACACAGAATCAGAGAATCATATGGTTGGAAAGGACCTCCTAGACTCTTGAGTCCAACCATCCCCACACCAGCAAAAAAATGCATCACCTGAGATATCAAAAACACAGCCTAACCCCCTCCATGCTGCCACTCGAGCAGGATGTGAAGCACCATGGCTACATGGTTCTTCAACACTTCCAAGGATAGGGACTCCACCACCTCCCTGGAACGCCCTGCCATTGCCTCCCCACTCTTCCTGCGAAGAGTTTCTTCCTCAGATCCAATCTAAACCTCCCCTGTCTCAACTTCAGACCATAGCCCCTGCTTCTGTCAGCAGTCAACAAGGAGAAGAGGTTAACACCCACCTCTCTACAACCTCCCTTCAGATAGTTATAGAGGGCAAGAAGGTTGCCTCAGCCTTCAAACTCAACCTGTCCAGCTCCCTCAGCCTCTTCTCATATGACTGGTTCTCTAAACCCCTCACAACGTTGATAGCTCTGCTCTGGGCACACTCTAGCATCTCCATCTTTCTTAACAAAGAACCAGTGAGTTCCTCAAGTCTGTCATTCTTCCCATCCATCTCAAACACACGAGCTACAGCTACAGTTTTTTCTTACACCAAATAGCAGCAAACATTTGTTAACAGGAATAACATCAAGAGATATGAAATCAGTTTCTTATCTTTCCTATTGTCTATTTGTTAGCCTACTGGAACATCTGATGTGTCTAACTCCTAACAAAAAGTGCCCCAAAAGTAACACAGTAATTAATTTAGGAGAGATTGTTGTATGTAAATGGTGTCTTCAGAGAAATAACAGCATCATTGGACAAGGTTTGGATGTTGTGGTTTTTTTAAACTATCTTATTTTAAGGTTCTTTGAAGATGAACAAACCAGAAGGAGGGATGGGCAGATTCCTAAATGCAGTAATCACTGGACATACTGCTTTTCATCTGCCATCATGACAGGTGCAGGGAATAAACTGCTTCATAGTTTGATTCTCTGCCTTTCACTGCTGCTTAGACTTTTTCTTCACTGTAGACGTTACTGTTTAATGATAGACTTCAATGGTCATGATCAGATTAAGAGCCTGTAGAACTCAATAATGAGGTCAAAACCACAATGAACCAAAAAAAGTCACCTATAAGGTAGGTAAAAATTTTAAACAGTCCTGGTATATGTGTCATGAAAGGTCCGTGTCTCACTCCATAAGATCACGTAATCCTGAAGGTCTCTTCCAACTTCAACTGATTCTATAGAATCATAGAATCATTAGGGATTGGAAGGGACCTTGAAACATCACCTAGTCCAATCCCCATGCCACAGCAGGATCACCTAGACCAAGCTGCACAGGAACACATCCAGGTGGGTCTTGAATGTCTCCAGAGAACGAGACTCCACAAGGCCCCTGGGCAGCCTGTTCCAATGCTCCATTACCCTCCCTGAGAAGAAATTCCTTCTGATATTGATATGGAACTTCCNCCCAGCTACCTCAGACTTTCCTCACAGAGGAGCTATTCTACAGGAAGTCATCTTGGTTGTTATCATCTTTGTTGCTCTACACTGGACACCCTCCAGCAGCTCCATGTCCCTCTTGAACTGAGGGGCCCAGAACTGGAGACAATACTCCAGATGCGGTCTCACCAGTGCAGAGTAGAGGCAGTGAAGAAACTACCTTGATCTTCAAAGCACCATTCCTTCTGATCCCCCTCCCAGATGCTCTTGGCACTCTTAGCCACAAGAGCACATTGCTGGCTCATAGTCATCCTGCTGTGCACCAGGACACCGTAGGTCCCTTTCTCCTATACTTCCCTCCAACAGGTCAGTCTCCAACCTGTACCAGTCCCTGGGGTTGTTCTTGCCCAGATGCCAGACTCTCTGCCCAGTTCTATGATTCACTCATTTCAGTGGGAGTTGCCCCACTTCTGCTTTAGGGTAAGGGTTTGAGGTCCTAAAAATGCCTCATGTGTGTGAAGGAGGTCATTGTCTATATAAACAAATAACCCTTAGTCATACATACTTTCCAACACTAGAGACAATCATGATTTTCTTAATCAAAGTGCACTTTTTAATCATTTACAAATAATGCGCAATAACTATCAGTACTCAGGTTTTTTAACTGCACTGGACCCACCTGTTACGGCTTAGCATCAATGGCAATTTGAACATACCAATAGAGGAACTATATTTTGTATTTGTTGACTCAAATATGGGCATTTCCACAGATCAAATTTGTTTTCTTGAGTTTGTTTTGTTTGTCAAAATTAGGAACACCATGATGAAAGGGCAACAGAAAGACTAATGGGGCACTCTAGTGTGCAGCTCCGTTTCAGAACACTCAAGAGAAGGATGAAGCATCAGGGATAGGGATTTAAAATGATGGAAAAGTTCTTTCCACTTGTCACTCTCATACAGAGGCTCTAAAAGAATGAAATACACTTTAGAGAATGTAATGGCCATTTAGGGTGGTTATTGTTAAGGCTATTCCAGCATTTCCAATATTGTTAGGTTTATAATTTGAAGTGAAACTTCCCCTCTGGGCTTGAATGGCAAACTAGGACACCTCAGCCTTGGAAGCTTCCATTCTGAAAACTTAAACAGAGTTAGTGTAGCTGGTTTAATGTCGTAAATAAACCTAGGTTTCATTTTAAAATCACTTGGTTGAGATTTTCTATTTCATAATTTTATTAATTTTGTTTTGTTTTGTTCTCAAATGGGAAGATGTTGACATCTTAGATATCCTAAATTAATAGAAAGAAATTTCAGATGACATCATGACCAAATAAATAAGATAAATTCCATTGCCTGACACCATCACAGACATAGAAAACGGAGGATATTAAATGGAACATATTCTCGCTAGTGAGGAATCACCGGAAAAATCGCATTTTGGCACAAGAGTTAGAAACTCAAAGCATATTGCTGGTACAATTGATGATGCAATATTTTTGGAGAAAGGTCCAAGACACCATAAGTGCCCTTTATATTTCCCCTTGAGAGAACAGATTTAGTAGACCACAACCTAATAAATACCAGGGTTGAATCTATGTCCTGCTAAAATGAATGCAAAATTCCCGGTGGGTACATGTAAGCTGTGGGGCTTTGTGAAAAAGTTTCCAAATCCTTTATCTGGGCGTTGAGCAAGGCTGTACCTACAGCTTAGTTAAGATGACAACACTTTTCCTTTCCACTTCCAGCTGAACCAAAATAAAAACATCAGCAGAAAGGGCTGACAATGTTCATATCACATCTCCAGGACTGCACAACACAGAGCAACCACAGTTTTGAGTAGGGAGGGGTCATAGAATCATTTAGCTTGGAAAATATCTTTAAGGTCATCAAGAAAACTATATATCCTACTCTAGTCAGTCCAGTACTAGACCCACCATTAAACCATGTTCCCTAACAACACAGCCATGTGGCTTTTGGACACATCCAAGGATGGCAAACCCCTCCTTGAGAAGGCTGTTCCAACACCTGAACTTTTAGAATCACTAGAGTTGGTACTTTTTGAGGGAGAATTTTGAACAAGTCTGCCTTTTCCACACACTTATTTACAGCAATGTTCACAACTTGAGCCCTATCAGCTCCCACCTCACTGCATGAGAAGAGTTTATAAAGACCACTATCACATATAAGAGGTTTTGTCAAGTGTTACTGTCTTCCTATGGTGAAGAAAAAGGTACCATCCACTGAATTCTCCCCACCAATTAGTATCTGCATCCTGTAAGTCTCATCTATTCTGTTGGAATGGAAGTAGATTAGCCTGGAAATCTGACAAGGACTTTGCAGGAAAATGCTGATTTGGAGAAACTGAAGTAGTTTGTTGAACACAGGGTGGCAGGGTTCAGAGAGTTCATGGCAGCTCATCAACTCCACAGCCTGATGCCATGTTCAAGTCCTATTCAGTGCTTGGAACCAGAGTGCTGGAACAGGAGGGTTTTTGGTGCTTTTGCTTGTAATTGGAAATGTCTTTCAGTCTGCGCTGCTCTGATAGTTAAACACCACTTGACACCAAAATTAATTAATGAAACATGCTCACTTATTTACACAGGTACTAAAATTTTCTCTTGGAATCAGTAAATCTGCTCTGTCTCCTGACCCTAGTCCACTCGTATCTATGGAGACTAATCATGATGTCCTCAGATTCCCTGTCAAACCACTGGCCTCACTTATGGGTGATGTGCTTAATTAATTGTGTAATTCTAATTGTTACTAGATTCCAGACACCTTCCAATGCACAAAACCCTCATCTTGAAGACTAATGGCTTTTATCTATTTCATATCAACCAGCCTGAAAGTGAGCTAAAAAGTTTTGGCTCCTGAATCCTGGGGACATTCACCCAGATTCCACCACCTCCCACATCCCGAGGTCGTTCTGTACCTTGCTGGGTTAGGCTGTGGGAAGTCACCAGAGCCTAGAGAGCCTAGGAAACCTATTTCCTTTCAAAAACACCAAATGGTTTCTACTGCTTCCTGCTTTTGAACAGGAAAAATAAAAGGGTTTAGGTTTCACTTTAATTTGAGATGAAGCATTAATACAACATAATGGATTTTTCTGACACTGAAACACAGAATCCCCTCAAATATACGAAGGAAGGTTTGAACTAAATGCTTTGCTTAGACTTAAACTAAATGAGGTATTTTAATACTATGAATGGACTACATTTTCTGTGTAGAGAAACAGCTAAATATGTAACAGGCACTGCAGAGAAGCAGTATTTTTCTCTCTTCATGTAAACAGGGATATTTACGACTATTTAAATTCCTTAAAGACCTATTAAATTCTTCTTGCTTATGTCTCCAGCAAAACAATATTTTCTGTTTGTCAATTTCTAAAAATCATGTTAGAGACTAAAGAAGTCTGTTATTTATTGGAAAATAAACCTACACATTAAGTTAAGGAGGTGCAAGGTTTGGATAAACATGAATTACTCATCCCATGGCTCTATCTGACATAATTCTAGTTTTTCTAGGATTCCCTATACACAACCAAGAACTAAGTTACAGTGTTTGTTTGACAATTATGCCTGGCTACAGAACTAGTGTGTTTGGGCTTCACGGATAATGAATTTGATTCATTGGGAAAAGGAATCCAGAAGATATGTCATATCTAATGCTTTAATGAGAGCAAGTTGGCTTCCTGCAAAGTGGGAAGTCTCCTGGGGACAATGTCTTTAGGAGGTTGTCGCTGCTGAATGTTTGATAGACTGAGATGGAGACCTAGATGATGGGGAAGGAAGGAGCAATTCTACCCTTGCCTCTGAGGAGAAAAACTAGTGAAGATTATAGGAAATGAATCACTGGATTTGTCCCTTCCTGTCCCATTAGAGGAATGGGATAATTACTTTTTAATTCCACAGGGATCAGGGGTCTTCTCAGAACCCTGTGATTCTCAAGTTTGGATAAAAGAAGTTATATAAAAACAGACCCAACACTGAAAAATAGACTGTAGTGTTTAATACCAAGTAAGGAAAATCCAGCTTGGATCACCTCCGGCCCCTGATGAAGTAAGTCCTATAGTTCTGTACTAGACATTTCAAGTTGTTCAGCTTGAAGCAGCTAGACACCCAAATGACTGGTGGCCACAATTTTTTGGCTGCTACAAAACAAGCAAACAGCCAGCCTAGAAAGGTTGTCTTGAACTTGAAGGAAGATGAAATCTACTGATGGGTCTTAGACAGGTGAGCCTTCCACTAAACACCTAGTGTGGATGGTTCTCCCTCTTCTGGACTAAGTACCTTTCCCTTTCTGGGTGTTGCCTGCTTCATGTCATGCATCAACAGCAAAGGCATCCAATAGCATCCACAACCATAACTGGTTCTTCAAGATCTTGACAAGCGATTCTTTGCTGTGGCTGACTTCACTTCCTTTTGCATGAGGTCAATGGGATTAAATGAAGTGTGTGCAGCAGAGATATCCAGCATCAGCCTTTAGGGCCAGACCTCGGTGTCTTTGCACCTTGATCTGTCCATCTTAAGTGGGGTCTTGGACTCCAGAGCTGTTCCTTACAAATACCTCAATAACTTAGTGAGAATGGTTTTCTTAGCCTTTCTGTACCTGAAAATGATGTGGAGATCATTTCCAATACACAGTGTGCTTCAGACAAATCATACATCTGTATGGCTTTGGGACTAATAAAATGTTGGAGAAAAGCAGGCTTTCAGCTCTTCCTCAACAACAGCATTAGAGGAGAAATGAGCACAAAGACTGTTTCTACCTGCGTTCAAACTCTCAGCACAATCCTAACCTACTACTGACACAGGTTAGACCCCAGTGCCCTATTAAAACTGCAGCAAAAGTCTCTCAGATGCCCAGAGAAGATGAAGTAGCAAATAAATAGTTTTGTCAAGAGGTGCCAACATGATGGTCTTCCTACCTGCTCTCTCTCCATGGGCTGATCCTAAAGGAAAAACACCAGATTCTGCTTATCAGTAGGGATTTTTGTTCATTCTGGAAGGAGCCTTTCCCTTTCAGCGTGCTTCTGCCCAACCTAGGTGTGATGTCCTGCAAATACCCTTTCTGTCCAGCACCCTTCCAGTGACACAAAGAGGAGCAGGAGCATTACTTAATCCTTTGTGCATCCTGTGTCAGCATCCACGAACACACACCTCCGCAACTAAACACATCCCAAGAGAGTGCACCGAGGACAAGAAATTATCTTTGAATGGCAAACTAGAAACCATATTTCACAAGAAAACAGCGAGGCTGATGCTGGTGTCTTGACATTTGAAAATGCTTCCCCCACCCCCCTCCACCATTTCAAACTACTGTTGGTAGGTTTGTACCACCTGTCATTGCTTCCCGAGATATTTCTACTGCTACATAATTTAATCATTCCAGCTGATGTGTCAAGCCGTTAAATGTATTATTAGTTAAAAGTGGATAGCAGTTTACTTTGAAGTAGAAGATTTAGGATTTTTTTTAACCATTAAGCACAGAGAAAAAAATTAAAATGGTTGTTCCATTTCAAATAGTAGCATGTCCTTTATCTGCTGCCCAAGACCTACTCAGAAAGGTGTCCAAGCTAGCCACCAGCTCATTAGTAAAACGAGGAGGCACACAGCTAAGAAATGTGAAATGCACATCCCTGAATAAAGAAAACTATGTAACCCCACCTCCCCTTTAAATTCACACTTGGAGCATCAAGGATGACTTCAAATATAAATGGCAGATTGAAAAACTCAAGACTTCTCAATTAATTAATCAAGTGCAATAATGCAAAGAATACCGTTTTCAGAGTGAGCCAAGGCAAATATTAGTGCTAGAAAAGATTTTCAGGCTTGTTCTGTGAAAATGTTCCAATGAGGTTCCTTAAGAAAAGCGACTCTAAGGGTTATACTTAAAAGTGGTGTGTAGTGATTTAGTGATTTAGACTAATGGGAGTCGCGTGGCTAAATCACTGTGCTGCTCTGAAAGTGCACCCTTACAACCTTGCTTGGCTAATCTCCTCCAAGGTGGTGTCTGCTTTAATCCAGCTGTTTCAAAAACCATGTAGAAGATTAGAAAAATATTCTAAGTTGCAATGGTTTTCTTACCGTGCTATGAAATCACAACAACCTCTGCAGTGGTGCAGATATTTAACTCTAAAAACAATTTTAAATCGCTGCAGTAAACGTTACAAAGACCTGCACCTTGGGTGAGTTCATGGATTTCTGAGGCAGTGGAATTGCTCTCCTATTACTTTAAAAAATAAAATAAAAAAGGAAGTAGTGAAGGGGTCAGTTTTTATTTGTCAGAACAAAAATTATCTTTATTCACAGAATCACTGGGGCTGGAAAAGACCTCTGAGCTCATCCAGCCCAGCCTATGACCTAACATCACCACATCAGCTGGACCAGGGCTCTAAGTGCCACATCCAATCTGTCCTTAAAATCTCCAGTGATGATGACTCCACCGCTTCCCTGAGCAGTCCATTCCATTCTGCCCATACAGAATGAAGTAAATCTTTCATCTGTTTTCATTATGGTGATGCACTTGAAGAGCTCATATGATTGTCCAGCAGAATGCAGATATTTTCTCTGGAGGAAACCACGAGGACATTTTCCTTCCATCCTGAAAAGTGCCCATACAGTGAAGCTGTGCTTTTATAGCACAGACTATAGGAATGCTGCATTAGGATGCATACAGATCCCTGAGGAACACTCCTGCTCCTGTGCAAAGTTCCTTCCTGTTTCAGATTACAAGCTCAAGTTAGGGGCTGTAGATGGTTTTTGACCCCCTTCTCAAACCCCAGAGCCTGGAGAACCACATTCACACAGCTTCACACAAACAGTATGATGCAGCAGAGTAACTCCCTCCATACCCCTTCCTCAGATTTGGGTTTCATCTGGACTGACTTTTGCTGCATTGGAAATAGCTTAAGGCACAATAACAAAAGATGTTCTTGTTTCAGAAAGAAAACAGGTTTAATACAGAAGTAGTTGCGGTTAAGAGAATCATTTCAATTACACTAACATTGTTTTACAGGGAAGTTGCAAAATCATTTTGTTTAAATGCTCTCCCACACTCAGCCTCCTGCCATTCTCTATCCTAGTCCCAAAAGGTTTCTCTTTCACCTTCCTTCTCACATCATCTGTACAATTTTCAGAAGGCTGAATTACAATGATTTATATTTCTATGTGACCCTAGCCTTCATGTCTATATGCTCGTCTCCCTAAAAAGCACTGATGGTAACACACCACTGTCACGATCTTGCTGGTTCCCTAGCCATGCTTTGTTGATATAAATCCCCTCAGTTTTGGATCTGACAAGTTGCATGAAGCAGACACATACTGGATTAATCCCAGAACAAATCTCAAGGAGCTAAGTATGCTGTAATTAACCCATTTCAGCAGCAACATTCCTCAGTGATGAACTAGCAGCAACACATGAGGACTCACCTTCCATTTACCTTTTTGTGTTTCGGTACCAAACGTGTCTTTGGTAAGAGATGCTAAACACATACCTACACGCATCTCCAAGTGTAACAGCTCTGAAGAAACTCATAGCGGAGAGGCTGAACTGCTGGAAATAACAGATGTCCACTCAGCCACTGATAGCAAAGAGTATCATGCACCAAAAGCAGAGAGGCAGCTGAAGAGCTGCAGAAGAAATTGCTTTGACAACAAAATAACAAAGTGGCTGTGTGATGCAGCAGCCACTGAAGTTCAGAAATAGCAGTATCGACAGATGTCTGATCAGGCACAATTGCTGTTCTCTCTGAAAAGAAGTCATATATCCTGATCTGCATCCCAAGTATGAGTTGTGCATACAGCAGTTATGGGGGGTTATCTTAAATAATTACTGACCTCCACCAAAACCTGTGCATGCTGGACACAGGGATCAGACAAATTCAGGTAATGGGATCCGCTGCAGGACTCAGGTAGGGTTTACATTTGCAAGCAATGAGTGTGACTTAGCAAACAGCATAAAAATAACATCCATCACCTTATCTTCTCCATAGTCAATTTGCTTATCCTGGCTCTGAGGAAAATGGTGAAGAATTACTTTGGTCCTTTAAATAATGATGTCACTACAAAAGAACGAAATAAAATCTCTGAGGAAAAGGAAGGGAAATTATAACATTCAGATTGGATCTTGTTCCTATTGGTAGGTCTGTAGCACATCTGTAGGCAGGTAACAGTAGGATGAAGGGTCATGGTGGTGTGAAGCTGGAAAAGGACAGATTGAGACTGGAGAGGAGTAAAAAGCTATTGAATCCGAGAGTGGAGGTTCACTGGAACAGACTGCCTAGAGAGGAGGTGTAGGCCCCAGCCCTGGAGCCATCCCAGGTCAGGCTGGATGGGGCTCTAGGCAATCTGGTCTGGTGAGTGATAGAACTGCTTGTTGTAGGGAGGCTGGAGTAGATGACTGTCTCGGTTTGGGAAGACAGGTACCAAATTCTTTCAATTTAAAGGCCTTCAGGCAAAAGATTTGGGAAAAGGAACAACACTTCTTTATTAAGAACACTAAGAAAACCCAACAGTACACCCAAATAACCAGACAAAAGAAAGTCCTAGGGATCCTGACAGAGTAAACCTGCTGCAGTTCCCAGAGCGGCGGACGTGGTTCTCACTTTTCCTCGGTACGGGTGCAGACGGAAAAACCACAGCAGGCAGGAGGCGGCAGGGAGCGGCTGGAAAGTGTCCGCGGTAGCCAGGAGCCGGGCAGCCACAGCAGCAGCTCTG
>VZRI01011738.1:73232-161657 GCA_013397515.1 Upupa epops | reverse complement strand
CACAAGGGGATGATATGAGTCTTAATGGTCCATCAGCAGAAGATACTTAAGAAATATTGCCCCACTTAGTTTTAACAATTGGGTCAGTAGAGGACATTCACTCCCCCACCCCAAGAAACATTGCCCTACCTGGTTTTAACAATTGGGTCAGTAAAGGCATTCACTCCCCCATCCCCCTGGAGTTACAAAAAAAAAAACCATACAGCTTCTCAACTGCTTTCAACAGATGAAAATAGAATACAATCTTTTTGATTCCATAACCCAAGACAATGACCTTTGGAGGTCCCTTCCAACCCTATGATTCACCAGCTGACCCCATGCTTTGGTTTCGTTTAAAGAAAATCTTAATTTGGTAACATGACCTCATGTCAGCAGAGTGGTCAGGATACAGGTTATGAAAGAACCAGAAATTTGGAGAGAGGGAAAGAGCACAAGTTCATGTATGGGTATGGCCATGAGACCAGGCTGGACAGTAAGATCTTCTCAGCTTTCCAAGATTTAGATTATGTGCAGACATCTAGGGCAAAGCTGCTTAGAAAGTTCTCTTTCACTTCACCTCCAGGAAAGGTGCTGCCTTTAACCTCAGTCATTTTAGTGAGCTAGTTTACAGCCCAGAGACATAAATAGTTGCACTGGCAGAGCTAAGCACGTCGTCGGGAACAGAGAGCAAGGCTATTGCTGTGGCTTCTCTGCTGCTGCCAGCAGGATGGGTTACACCAGCCTACCACAGCTCTGCTACTCCTTTGCCATCAGATCCACGCTTGGCTGCATCTTAGGCTCAGACATACAATAGAGATATTAGAATGACATCCCATCAGGTTTCATTTATGGTATATGTGGAGTAATCCAGCAAAAATAGGAGATTATTGCATTAGGATTGCATGTGTTTATAAGTACATACATCAAGAGCTGCTCCATCACAGCCGAGACAGAGAGCTGTTATCCCACACAGAGCAGGTCCCAGGAGCAAGAATGAAGTATAAGACTGAAAAAAGCAAGTAAAAAGGAAGAAAATACAATTTCCTCATGGTAATAGCTGCATCAACATGCTACCGACACTTAGTTGGTTTGGTCTGGCATTAAAATAAACACATTGATACTGAAAATAAATAAATAGAAGCCAGAGGAATTCATACCACTAACCCTTCCATCGGGTAAAGAATAAACCTATGCAACTATGGCTCTTGCATGGCTGGGAGCTTGAAACAAAGGTGTCTCGGCAATACCCTGGAGGAATGTGTATGACCTCTTGTGCAGGAACAACCTGCTCTTCTCCAAGAGGCTGCTTATTATCCCCTCTCAAGCACCCAGAGGTCCTCCGATTGGGTCACTTGCCAAACGATAGAAGTCTACAGTGCTCAGCAGGAGCTAACCCTGGAGGGAACCCTGCTGGTGTGGAACGTGGAGATAAATGTTGATTGAATAAGGCATGGTTCATAGGACTTTTGTCTTCACTCTTCATTGTGGGATGGTTGGTTTTGTTATAAAACTAATTAGCATACATGTGGAAGTACTTTGTGGAAGCAGCTTAATCCCAAACAAATGTGAAAATAAGCCTGTATTGTTTCTAAGGGCTGATTTACATTAATTATCTTTTACTTTAAAAAAGCTCACAGACATTTTTTTTATTTTTTTTTTTTAATCATTGTTTCTTTGTGGAAAAATTAAGAACAGAACATGTCTGTAAAACACTGTATGTACGAGTTTCTTGTGTTTCCAGAAGGGGTGTATTCTCCAAAGGCACAAAATCTTGGTGTTGAGTCAAAAATGTTGCTGCCCAACCAGTTAAACTCAGGCACCTCGGTTCACATCTAGCTACCTAAATTACTAGCTTCATTCTCAAAAAAATTATGACTTTCTGAGAACTGGATTTATTTTTAGGAACTTATATATGGATGTAGGTGCCTAAACTTAGACACCCTGTGTTAATTTTTTGATTTTCAATTTTTTTCACTTTGTTAACTATAGTGTTGCTCATTTGCCCACATAAAATGCTTCAGGACAGTTTGTGATCTCAGGAAAAAGCTAATTTGCTCAAATTTAACCAACAATGCAGAGACTTCAGCCAGAGAACATCCATAATGAAAGCATAAGGAATCTGAGCATATACTTCTGCGTTTAACTCCTGCTCTGTTCATGGCTCTTGGTTAGACCGCAGTCCCCTTGTTATCCTGCACTGGCTAAAGCGTACCTCAGCTCTCTTCTCATGCATGCACAGGGGATGTTTTGCAGTGGAGGGTTTGACCTGGATTGCATGTAGCACACATTTGGACCTGGGAGTCTGCAGCTGGTCCCAGCTGCAGAGATCCATTTGCACATAACCAGGATCCATGGTACTCCTCATCCTTTAAAAGAAAGGCTCCTTTGGAGAATTTCCTTGCTGAGTGCAGCAGAATATTATACATTTGCATTTCCTAATGCACCCATTTCCATCTCTGCTGCAAAGCGGAGCTAAGAGTGTCCCTCAGACTCCTTTCTCCTGTGCCCTCTCTGCCTCCATCATGAAGGTATGGTCAAAGAGTAGGGAGAAGCATCTGTGGATCTAAGAGTTATCTCCCCCTCCTAGTGAGAAAGGACAGAGAGCCAAGATGCCTTTTCCCAGGTAGCTCTGACCAGAGTGCATATCTGGCTCCTTCATGTTGGAAAAAGAAAGCTCCTTTTGTTTCATCACTGCTGCCTGACTCTTTCTGAGCTGGAGGTCACAGGTTAAGAAGGAAGGTGTATGTTGGCAGCCTTGCTTCTCAAGAAGAGAAGTGAAAGAAGCCAGCAGTGAAGTAAGTGAATGAACCTGGTCAGGAAGATGGGCTCAGCCTCATGAATCCACAGTGGTGCAATGTGCAGCTGTATCATCACAACTCTGCATCCTTGTTCCAGCTGTTCATACCTCTGAAACCCAGAAGGGCTACCTACCGCTGGCTCCTCTGGGGTCTGGTAGCCAGAGCAGGCTGGGTTAGTCACCGCCTGTGTCACAAAACAAATAAAGTCATGCACGTCCTTTCCTTTTCCTCTTTAGCGCTGAGCTGTGGTCAGCTTGCAGCATGAGGAAGAGGCAAGCTTTCAAATCTCTAAAGATCAAACCTAAACTGTTTGCCTCTATGCAGATGCCGCAGGAAGCCTTGCCACAGCATGAAAACTGCAGGGTTGTGCAAGACACAGTCTTATTGACAGTCTAATGGATTTCTCTTTGACACACATCTTAACAGGGAGAGAGTGACAGGCTCGGATAAACCCATCCTGTGATTTCCATGGAGAAGATGCCTTCCTCACTGAGATGCTGGCACCTCTGCGGGAAAACAGAGGGAATAAGGACAAGCAACGATTTCATCTTGGAAAGGGAATATTCTCCAAAATCCTTTCTTCCCCTTCTCAAGCTACTTTTGCTTAGATATGAAATCCAGTTCTCCTCTTGATTTTTTTCTATTGTCTCAGCCCTTGTATTTAAAAGCAGAACACACAGCGTCTACGTTTGCAGTTTTCACCGAGGAAAGCTTTAAATTTTCCTCACTCGTATTTTACCATCCCTGAGTGCAGAACCAGCATCCTCACTCATTTCTCACATAAACCCACTCGTTAATGCATTTTCTTACTCGTTTTGTTGAAACACTTTGAGCACTGAATGCAAAAATGGCCGGCGCTCCCAGAAGTGAACATTTTATTTGTAATACAGGTGATTTTATCATGCGCCACAACATCTTTTCTTTCCTTCCCCTGCCCCCCCCCTTCATCATTTATTAATGTTTTATATAGCTCATCAAAAATGAAGGTTGAGGTCAATAATTGCTGACACATAAAAGAACAAGGAAAAGGACAAGCAAGGACATCATCAAGAGGCCCGTGCACTAGCAAAAACCCTCTCAGATTTTCCTTGAACAACACTAATCATTGAAAAGGGCCAAATGAAGGTAAAAAAATGCCAATAAATATTTTATTTGTAAATAATCAACATGCTTTTGAGCTTCATGTAGATTCTTATGTGCTCTACACTGCATCTGGACTTTTTTGTTGGCATCCCTTCCCACTTATCAGTTTCACTGCATAGCCTAGTCTTTGGTGTTGGGGAGTCCTGTTTTCCAGTCGGAGCCGATCGCAGGAGCTATTTTCCACTTGGCTCACAGATCCACGCTACGCGTTATTGACATGGCTGCATTTAATAATAGTCCCTGCTGATTCTGTTGTGGAAAATCTTACTCTTCATAAACTGTCTAGCATGTGGTGCCAGTGCATGTGTGTATAATTGTTTGGGGTTTTTTTAAGTGACTTGGGCCCTGGTTTAGGAAAAAAAATGCCTGAGAATGTGCTAAAAGCTAAACATACTACTTCCCACCTTTATGCAGCAAAGCGCTAGAGGATGTGCTGGCTCTGGCTGGCTACAAAGGGGCTTCTCCACATGCCGAAATGCTTGTTGATTCAGTACCTCACAACCTGACTCTCTCAGGAATGATCACCTAGCTCAAGACTGACCTATACATCCCTCTCTAACAGCAGGATTTATGCCTTGCACTCAACAGATGCACAGATTTATGAGTTATCACATTTCCACTGGATAAATGCTTCATATGTTTGGAAAATTAAAGAAAAGATCACAACCACATCTCCAGAGAAGTCACCAATCCCCTCAATCAACATCACTGCATCACTCTGTAATATAAGAGAGGACAAGAAAGAAAACCTGTTACATGAGTCCACAAGGGCTATGCAAAGGATGCCCATGGTTACATTTTGATTATATCAGTTTTCCTCTAACATCTAAAGATCAAAGGGGGTTCCCTCTCCCATAAAAATGAAGGTCCAAGGGCTGTAGCTGTGTAGGCAATGGAGTTTAGAACTCATCTTCTAAAGAAATTGTGTACCATAGGAATATACAATCTCCATCATAGCTTTTCCTAAGTTTGCATCACCTGTGTATAAAAGTAAATGAATATAAAATATGATAGAGTCTGGAGGGAAGGGTGGAAAGTGCGAATGGGGTCAGCTTGACCACAGGAATGGTTTACAACAAGAGTCAGACTTAAACTGCAAGAAAGGGGTCTACTGGATGGCTGGAGAACATTGTTCACAATGGCAGGGAACAATAGGATGAGGGGTCATAGTTTGAAGCTGCAAAAGGGCAGAGTGAAGCTGGAAAGTAGGACAGCACTTCCTGAATCTGATGGTGGGGGATCCCTGGGACAGGCTTCCTAGAGCAGTGGGGGAGACCCCATCCCTGGAGCCATTCCAGGACAGGCTGGATGGGGTTCTGGGCAATCTATTCTAGTTAGAGATTTCCCTGCTTGGTGTAGGGGTGATTGGACTAGATGTCCTTTGGTGGTCCCTTTTGATCCACTACATTCTATGATTCTATGAAACCTTCTCCATATTATGATTCCCCCCTCTGTCTTCCTCCAGAACAGGGAGATTTTTCCAAGAAGCAACAAAAGCAGACTGTGTTTCCTCAGTTTGTAAGCTCTTAGCATCATTTTATGGTGTCAACCTACTATAAAGAATTTTTTAAAACTGCTCTCATTAGGGCTAGAGCTGTCAGAGCATGCAGAGAAAACATCTACATTATATTTTCACTCCAGATAATACAATTCTGTAACAAGCAAAAAACTAGGAACAGCAGCAAACCTTCCCAATGCTTCCTTCTTTTAAAAGTGATGACTTATATGTGTATACCCTGCCGCATGATTTCTCTTTGATTTTTAAATATTCTTAAGTGGAAGATAATTGCCAACACCAGGCTTTACATTTGGAGCTCCTGAACAAATAACACCGCTGTCTCAAACCATCCCCCGCATACCCCACAGGTGTCAAGTACAGGCTGAAATCCACAAAAGGACACCGTATAACTCGCAATCATGGCAGAATCTATAGCTCTGTAAAGGTTTCTAGGTTATCTATAAAACACAAGAGAATAAAAGGGCAGGTTGCAATTTGAATGAGCTGGCTAGGAAAGGTCTTTCCCACACTCAAAAAAAAAAAAGTTACTTAAATCCTGCTCCTTCTTTAACCCCGTCTACCTGAGCTTGCAGTTTGCTCACACTCTTAGGACTGCTGCAAATATTGATATGATCTTGGGGATCCTTCTTGCTGAGCAGTGCACTGACAGATGTCACTTAACACATGGACATCTTCCCTGACACCATTACCACCTTCCCTCTAATAAATGTGGTGGCTCTTTGCAAAAACACAAAGAACCACCTCTAGGAGGATCCTGGTTCAGATCTACCATTTGTGATAGAGGTACCAATTTATCTGTGACCATTTGGTCAGGCTGTCCAATATGCAAAGTATTGGATTGCCCTCTTTTCATAGAATCATGGAATCATGAAGGTTGGAGGAAACATCCAAGATCATCAAGTCCCACCACCAATCCAGTGCCACCACAGCCTCAAAGATCTTCACACTTTCCATGCAAGCTCAGAACTCACTGGTTTTCACATCTCCTTTAGGAAATTATTATCTACAAGTGTGTGTCCAACCATCAAACATATAATCACGGAACTACAGAGGCTGGAAAAGACCTCTGAGCTCATCCAGCCCAGCCCATGACCTAACACCACATCAGCCAGACCAGGGCACTAAGCTCCGCAGCCAGTCTGGGCTTAAACACCTCCAGTAACGGGGACTCCACCACTGCCCTGGGCAGTCCATTCCAAGGTCTGAACACCCTTTCCATGAGGGAGAGCTTCCTAACTTCCAACCCAAACTTCCCCTGGCATAGCTTCAGACCCTGCTCTCTCTTCCTATCACTAGATCCCTGAGAGAAGAGACTGACACACACCCCACACTCCCCCCCCACCCCAGCCCTTCAGGTAGTTGTAAAGAGGGAGAAGGTGTCCGCCTGAGTCTCCTCCAGGCTATACAATCCCAGCTCCCTCAGCCTCTCCTCATCAGATTTTCCCTCCAGTCCCTTCCCCAGCCTCCTTGCTCCCATCGAACTTCTCCAGCCTCTGCCCCCAGTACTCAAGGGGAGGCGTCACCTGTTCCCAGTCCGGGGGGACAACTACATCCCTAGTCCTGCTGGTCACACTGCTGCTGAAACAAGCCAGGATGCCACTAGCCTTTGGTGTCACCTGGTCAACCCTGCTGGCTCCTGTTCAGCCGGTTGTTGACCAATATTGCCAGGTGCCTCTCCGCCAGATCAGTCTCCAACTACTCATCACCCCCTCTGTAGCTGCAGGGAGTTATTGTGGGCAAAGTGTAGGACACTGCACAAAAGGCTCCTGCCTGTCATCACTGTCTGACTGATTCTAGACAGGATCTTTGTTGAGGATGGATGGCTCTATACCAGCACCAAATTCCACCTGCCCCCCTGGTATCTGGGTTGGCAAAACCTTACGCAGTGAGTTATTTTAGCAGCTTCCTAAAGGATTCCCACACTTGGTTAGCAGAGTAGGTGGAAGGGAAACACCTCACTGATGTAGCAGAGAGGAAAGAAGCACCCTGGTGATTTTTCTGGACACGTGTGTGTTTCTGCACACACAGTTACAACAAGATGTTCCTGCCACCGAACAGCGATCTTGTGAAACATTTACATATACCAAACTAATTAATTATTCATTTCCTTGGAAACTATTTTCCTGAAAGGACTATTTACATCCCATCCACCCCCCCACACACACACCCCCATTATAGAAGTGACCTAATTGAAAGCTCAGCTCATGGCCCCGTGCTTTCTAGGTTTAGAAACAAACCTCCCTTCCCCCCTGTTAGATCAAACATCACAATGTCAAATGCTCTACAGACGTTTCCCTTGGGAATCTGAAAGGCTAATTAGGGTGAGCTTCACCATAAAGGATACAGTTGTTAAAACAGCTTTTGTACACACTGGAGTAATGATCATTCTCTTGCACACGCGGTGATTTGTTGCTGCAATTTGCAGCCATATATCTCTTAGGAGCTAATTCAGATGTTGTTATTTATTGCACGTATGATTATTAATGATATCTTAGCAACTGCTGGAAGTAACTTATTTCACCTCAGGAAGTCAGGCACTTTAGTTCAATGTTTACAGATCTAAGGAAACATCAATTTCTTTGGAAAATCTGTTCTCCATTTGGCACCCCCTACCTCTACAGTAAGTTCTAAGCTATCCTTGTTTATAAATTTCTTTTCCTACTGTAAAAATATTTGCCTTTATGAAATAAGGAAAAAAATTGCCACTTCTCTCTTTTTATTAAAAATTGAGTGGACTCCAAAAAAGTAAATGAAATAAAAATTGTGAGGAATTTTAACGACCTCTGAAATGAGAGACAAAAACAATATGCCCAGTATTGACAAAAATTACTCATGTAGAATACAGGACCAAGTTCTCAGATCCCTTGCAATTTTCAATAGGGAAAATATGAGATGAAAGTGCTGCTTTTTCATTTAAGATGCTGCTGATGTGCAGAAGCACAGAGAGAAAAGGAAAACCGTGCAAGCTCACTTATATATTTTGCAGCGCTCTTGTTCCCAATAGCTTGTTCTTTTATGTCTTGTGCCTCAAATCATATTAGTTTTCTTTTCTGTGAAATTCTATACCATTGCTGTTGATTCTACAATAAAACAGAGACCTTCTCTCTTGGTGTCTGTGGAAAAATAAATGAAGTCTAATCAAGAAAGACAGATGAACTCATTCTGCCTGATTTTGATCCCATTTGAAGAAAAGAGTTTCAAAGTGTGACTCTAGCACAGCATTTATGGGAGACACATTCTCTTTAGAAGAGACTATGAGAGGTTCAGATGACTCCTAATTAAACAGAGAGCACTGGGTCAGTCTCTTTAACACTTGCCTCAAGTCATTTTTGTTTGTAGAACAGTGTGGTCCAGAAACTAATCCGGCATGGGTTGTGGGAAGCCCTCTGGTAGACATGAGCTCTGGACATGAGTTTCTTGTAAATTTACTGAAATTAAACTGATGCAACCACTCAAGAGTTGGTGACTGTAGATTTTTCAAAGAGAAGGAGCTGTTTATGGACTACGGAGTCTGCCCCTTATTAACCAGAGGTGTTAACAGTGTAAGTGAAATATTAAGTTTTACAGTTGCATATTAAGTCACAACATGCAACGAACAATTAGCTATTAGGATATATAAAACACATGGTATTGTATTATTTCATTCAAAATTCTCCTGACTGTTTTAGCAAGACATTCATACTCTGTGTAACACGGTCATAGAATCACAGAATGTACTGGGTTAAAAGGGACATCCAAATGTCACCTAGTCCATCTGCCTGCACCAAGCAGGGCCATTTCTAAATAGAACAGATTACCCAGAACTCCAACCAGCCTGACCTGGAATGGCTCCAGGGATGGGGCCTCCACTACCTCTTTGGGCAGCCTGTTCCAGGGATCTTTTCTTCATGTCCAGCCTCACTCTGCCCTTTTCCAGCTTCAAACCATGACACCTTGTCCGATTCTTCCCTGACCCTGTGAATAGACTTCCCTAGCCTTCTAATATGCCACTTTCAGGGACTGAAGGGTTGCTATAAGGTTCCCCCCAAGAATCTTCTTCTCTTCAGGCTGAAGAACCCAATTTTATGTCATAGGATACACAAACCCACCTGGATCCATCCATTTATATTCCAGGGGAATCTTTCAGCATCCTCTTGCATTGACACTATGCCATGACAGATTTATGTACAAAACACCTTGTGTCCTTACAGCTCCTCAAAGGACGATAATTTGCTTTTTGTTGTTAGGCTTTAAATTTATTATTTTTATAAGAAAATGCATGGTAATGTTAAAATACATTGTTCCCAAAAGGGTCCATACAACAACAAACCCCTGAGTAACAACAAGCCATTCAGGACTGGCTGTCCTGGTATAACTAAGCAGACAAGACTTAAAGGAAGGCGATGAATCTACATATCTGAAGACTATTAACACAACATCAGATGAAACAAGTGAATATCAAGACTGGAAAGGCTGCAGGAGTTTGCAAGCAGATGTCAAAAATCATACCAGAAAATGTCAAGAAAAGTATAACAAGCACCAGTTGCAGAGATTAAGGTGCTAAATATATGCATGATGAACATACTATGTTCATGTAGGGCTTGCTGTCCTGTGAAGGCAGCTTTGAAGGCAGCACTGTAAAAAAAAAAAAATATGAATCCCAAACCCTCACTTCTGCCACCAAATAAATAAATAGATAGATAGATAGATAGATAGATAGATAGATAGATAGATAGATAGATAGATAGATAGATAGATAAATAAATAAATGTCACTGGACAAAGTCTGCAGATAATCTTGCAGTCACAATAAACAGGGGGCACTAGGCAAATAAAATCAAGGCTGGAACCTGCCTCTGGAAAATCTCAGTCGCTGCTGTTTTATCAGAGCCTGGGCCAGATCTGCTCTGTTGGGAAAGAGAGCTACAGGCAGAAGGTATCGAGGGAGTACGATGGAGAATCTTAGAAAAATAATTACAGTGAGCGCTTGTTTTTGGAAACCATTCCCTCAAAATGTAAATAAGAGAAAGAGATCTGGAAAGGCAGAGGGGTCTTACATGGCGGGCAATCGCAAGACTGTGTGTGTCATTTACCCAGCAGCAAGTCATGCTGTTGAGGAACAGTGCTGGCTCCAGAATATGGGCTGATGCTAATACTCTGCTGTGCGAGAGCCCAGCGATTCCTGGGGAGCACTTCCAAACAGAGGGTTGTTCTTCCTCTCCCTCTGGAGACACTGAAATGAGCAGAGAGAGCAAATGGCTGAGATCCAGGCACTCCTGAGCTGGAAAGTCATTGAAATTACAGTGGCAGAGAGAGAGAAAACTAGCAAATCTTTAGACAGTGTTTTAGAAGCAGCCTCATCGCAGTGTCTGTGGCAGCTATTAATTATGGGATATCACGGCTTGTCATCAGCATGCCATCACACGGTATGTCCTTTCCTTGCAGATACAAAATTTAACGAGAAAAGCAAGAATATTACAGAATCACAGAATGGTTGAGGCTGGAAAAGACCTCTGAGATCATCAAGTCTAGCCTAAATGAACTTCTTCCACACAAAGCGATTGGAGCAGAAGGTGCAGTGGTGTGAATAACACCCTTACCCATCTCCATCGTATGTGCTGGACCATAGCTTCAGAGGAGCCCCATGGGGCCATGTAGGGTGGAGGGGTGGAGGAGAAAGAAGGATGGAGGAATTTGGATGGAAGTATGCATCCTGCCCTCTCAGTGGACTCTTGCTGGGGCCATCCAGTATCTCACTCTGATTAATCAGTTTGATTCAGAGAGCTTTCAGTTTCAGATTTTCCATTAATTTATAGTGACTCATCTTTATTTGTTTATGGCCAGTGATGTGTGCTGGTCTAATAGAAAATCCACATGTCATGAGCTGACAGCTCAAGCTTCAGTTCAGATGTGCCATATAATGGTCAGTCTCAGCATGCAATTCTTGTTTAACTGGTGTACTTGGCACTGCAATTACCACATGGAAACATCAATTCCCAGACATCCATGTCATGTCCTCCACAGCTATACACAGTACCCATAAAACAACAGCTGCCTTTCTGTTTATCAGCACATGCTCCTGATTAAGTGTCTGATTGTATATTCCACTAATTATGATCTAGATGTCAGATGTTTAGGTTTACTTGGTTGGTTTTAGGTTGGACTGGATGATCTTCATGGTCTTTTCCAGTCTCATCATTACTGTGATACTGTGATACTGTAATTCGTGAAACAGCACAGGTAAGACACTTCAATAAATACACATAGACTCTGCTGAAAGACTATGTTCGTGGAAAGAGGAGATTCATCAAGACAGGACCATATACATTGCTTCATGGTGAAGTTTCCTGGCACAGCACCTTCAGTAAGTTTGCAGTCAACCGCAAGATGGGTGGAAACTGCGCCAGGGGAGTTTAGGTTGGATATTAAGAAGGACTTCCTCAAAGAAAGATGGTTAAACACTGCAGTACACTGCCCAGGGTACTAGTGGAGTCCCCATCCCTGGAAGTGTTTAAGAAAAGACTGGACGTGGCACTTAGTGCTAGTGCCATGGTCTGGCTCATGTGGTGATGTTAGGTCACAGTCTGGGCTTGATGATCTCAGAGGTCTTTTTCAGCCTCAATAATTCACAGAATCACAGACTGTTAGGGATTGGAAGGAACCTTGAAAGATCATCCAGTCCAATCCATTTGTTAGAGCAGGATCCCCTAGATCCAGTTGCACATGAAGAGTCCAGGTGGGTTTTAAACGTTTCCAGAAAAGGAGACTACACAACCCTCCTGGGCAGCCCCTTCCAGTGCTCTGTCACCCTCACCATGAAGTTTCTTCTTGTGGTTGTGTGAAACATCCCACGTTCCAGCTGACACTCATTGCCCCCATCCTATCATTGGGTGCCACTGAGCAGAGCCTGGCTCCTTCCTCCTGACACCCACCCTTTCCATATTGATCAATATTCATGGGGTCACCCCTCTATCTCCTTTTTCCAAGTTAAAGAGATCCAGCTCGCTCAGCCCTTCCTCATACTCTGTGATTCTGTGAAGCACTGGTCTGCTTGAGGGTAGAGAAGCCCTGCCTAGGGATTCAGACAGACAAGATAGATGGGTTGAGGCAAATTATATGAGTTTCAGTAACTACAAATGCTGGGTCCTGCACGTTGGTCACAACAACCCTGAGCAGCACTGCAAGCTTGCACAGGAGTGGCTGAAAAGCAGAGGACATAGGGGTGTTGTCTGACAGCTGGCTGAACATGAGCCAGCAGTGTGCTCAGGTGGCTAGGACACCCGATGGCATCCGGGTCTGTATCGGGAATGGTGTTGCCAGTAGATCCAGAGAAGTAATTTTGCCCCTGTATACAGCACTGGCGAAGCTGTATCTTGAGTATTGCATTCAGTTTTGGACCCCTCAATACAAGAAGGACTTTGAAGTACTACAATATGTCTGAGAAAGGGCAACAGAACTGGTGAAGGGCCTGGAGGACAGGCTTGATGAGGCGTGTCAGAGGGAACTGGGGCTGTTTAGAGAAAAGGAAGCTGAGGGAAGACCTTTTTACTGTCTATAACTACCTGTAAGGAGGTTGTAGAGAGATGTGTATTGATCTGTTCAATCAAGTAACTTGTGACAGAAGAGGAAATGGTCTTAAGTGTCTCCAAGGGAAGTTTGCTTTAGACACTAGGAAAAAATTCTTTACTGAAAAGATCACCAGGCATTGGAACATCTTGCCCAGGAAGATGATGGAGTCCCCATACATAGTGGTAATTAAGACTTGTGTAACCACGGTGCTGAAGGACATGGTTTAGTTGAGAGCTTGTCACTGTTAAGCTAACGATCGGACACAACAATATTAGACATCTTTTCCCATTTGGGTGATTCTGTGATTCTATGAAAGCATACATTGGACCCAGCAACTATCTAGTCACGTTCCTGCAGTTAGCCCTGCTGAATTCATGGATGGCTTTAGGGAAACTCAGATGAATTTCAAGCATGGGTCATTTTGGTGAGTAAGCAAAACCGATTCATTTTGAATTGCCATGGGTTGCTGAACGTGAATGGTTATTGCAGCTCAGCTGCCTCAGTGATGTTGCTAAATGCCAGCTGGGTTTGTGCCTTTAAACCTAAAATGGTGGATATCAAAGAAAATGCCAATTATATCAGTACAAGCCCTTCAGTTTTGGGTAAGTTCTTAATGCAAATACTTATCCCTTTTCAGGAACTTAATGAAAAAAACACTCTGAGCCTTAGCTGGAAATCGTAGGTTCACAAGACACATGCAAAGGGTTGGTTCTGCTGCTGCAGCATCCACAAACGGAGAACATCATCTTAAAGAAGAAACAAGGACAGAGACATGGCTCTGCATGGAGCACCTGACATGACAGAGCAGCTGAGCAAAGACAAGGGCTACAGGTTTGTTTTCTGTACATATGTAGAAAAACCCAGTTGATTTCAAAGTTAGGAGCAGTGTAGGAGTAGAACTGCTTCAGATGAATGATGCAGATTACCAATTCATTAGGACATGGGTCATGGTTTGAAGCTGAAAAAGGGTAGATTCAGGCTGGACAGGAGGAAAATGGTTTTTAATCTGAGAGCAGTGGATCACTAGAAGAGGCTGCTTAGAGAGGTGGTGGAGGCCCCTTTCCTGGAGACACTCAAGGTCAGGCTGGATGGGGCTCTGGGCACTGTAGTTCGAGATGTCCCTGCCTGTTTTAGGGGGTTGGACTAGGTGACCTCTGAAGTTTCCTTCCAACCCCATACATTGTGTGGTTCTACTTGTATCACCCAGCTAGCTGAAACATAGTTGGTTTTCCCATGGTTGTTCATCACACCTAACAAAGTAGGTCTTTATTCACAACTGTGAGATCCAGCAGAACGAAACATGAGTAAAAAATAATCCCCAAACTCTATAACCTAGAGATAGGAAGAAATGACAGTTTAAAGAAGGCTCTGCATTATTTCCAGGAATAACTCCTTCCATCTCTTTGGTGTGTGAGTTACTCACACTGAGATTCCCCAAGAGATGGCAAACAACCTAAAAAAATACAATTGATGCTAAGGAAGTCTTTGTTTGATCTTCTTGCTCGCCACTTCTGATTTGGCCTTGGTGAATTCAGTGAGACTTTATATGAATTTATTCCACAACTGCGATCTTTCTCATTCTGACAGTTTATTTTCCATGGCCTGTTAAATTTCCTAGTGGAAGCATTGATGAAAGCTGCCAAGAAATCCTATGGTTGTAAGAACTGGTCCCTACTTCCCTTCCCTCCATGCATATTTTAAAAAATAGAGCCAGAGAAACATGCCATGCCATATTTCATAGAAAACAATGCAATCGAAAGATTAAAATTTGAGAAAATTTCCCCCAATAAGGACAGAAAGAACAAAAGCAATAAAACTGAAACTGTCTTTTATTAAGAAATGACACTATTTCTAGATGACTAGTACACGCTGGCAGTAGGAAAAATGAGTATAGTTAATGATGCAATGCTTGGAATCAAAGAACATTAAGTCTAACACCGAATTAAACACACAAAGAATTGCTACAAGAACTGAGAAGTTCTGAAACAAATCGAACAGTCTGAAATCCCATCTTTCTAGCCAGGGAATGGTTAGAGGTCTCAAAAGATCTAAAATAAATTCCAAAAAGCTATAAAAACAAGAGAATGGAAACCACATGCAACATAATGGAGTCTCAAAGCACCAAAGAACTCCAGTTCAATATAGATAGATTACACAAATGTATATAGGTTACATCTAGCTTGGATGGGTTTTGAGCATTTCTATACAGAAAGGGATTTTTGTTGTTGTTGTTGTTTCCCTTTTTTCTTGGTTTGTTTTTTTTAAAGAATGATTCAGAATGAGTGTGTTTGTGACACATCTGTGGAGCAATCACTCTTGCTGACTGCTTTGTTTGACCTCCCCTGCTCAAAACTTAAACTCTCTTGGAGCAGAAGAGATTTCTTTTCTGGTTTGAGGTTTCTTTTATTTCCTTGTCTTTGATTCACTCTTTCTCTCACTTCATATGTTATGTGCACTCTTACAGAGATGAACAGCGCTTGAGCAATGGTACCTGACATGGGAAGGTATTCTGCACTTTATTGTTCTGGTGGTTTAGTGAGTGTGACAGAGGATGAGGTTTGACTCTAATTTTGTCATTTCATAACTCACGGCTAACACAAACACTGTCAGTGTAATAATTAATGTGAAAACCAGAGAGACACAGCTTTGTGCCTGGTAAGTTCATGGAGCAGATCCTCCTGAAGGCTCTGCTAAGACAAGCAGATAATAAAGGGGTGATTTGTGGCAGCCAACATGGCTTCAACAAGGGCAAGTCCTGCCTGATCAACTTGATGGCCTTTTATGATGGGGTCACAGCCTCAGCAAAGAAAGGTAGAACAACAGACATCTTCTGCCTGGACGTCTGCAAAGCATTTGACATTGTCCCACGCGACATTCTGATCTCTCAACTGGAATGGTATGGGTTTGATGGATGGAGCACTTACTGGATAAGGATCTGTCTGGATGGCTGCACCCAAAGAGTTGTGATCAGTGGCTCAGTGTCCAAATGGAGAGGTGTGACGAGTGCTGTTCTTCAAGGGCCAGTACTCAAATCAGAGATGTTTAACAATTTTGTTGGCAACATGGACAGTAGAATTGAATGCCCCCTCAGTCAGGTTGCTGCCAACACCAAACTGTGTGGTGAAATCAATTCACTGGAGGGAAGGGAGGCCATCCAGAAGGGCCTTGCCAAGTTACAGAACTGGGCTATGCAGACTGCATAAAGTTCAACAAGGGCAAGTATAAGGGTCTGCACCTGGGTCAAGGCAATCCCATGCACAAATACAGATTGGGAGGAGAAAGGATTGAAGACAGCCCTGAGAAGAACTTGGGGGTTTAACAGAAGCTATCAGTCCTGAGCTGCATCAAAAGAAGCAGTGACAGTTGGTTAAGGGAGATGATTCTCTCCCTCAACTCTGCACTCATGAGTTGGGCTGTTTGGGCTGGAGAAGAGGAGGCTCTGAGGTGACCTTATTGTGGCCTTCCAGTATCTGAAGTGGGCTACAAAAAAGCTGAGGAGGGGCTTTTTAGGTTCTCAGGTAGCAACAAGACTAGGGGGAATGGAGCAAAGCTGGAGATGGGGAGATTTAGACATCAAGTTCTCTCACAGTGAGGAGGAAGATCTTCACTGTGAGAGTGGTGAGAGCCTGGACTGGGTTGCCCAGGGAGGTGGTTGGGGCCCAGTCCTTGGAGGTGTTTAAGGTCAGGTTGGATGAACCTCTAGCCAGCCTGCTGTAGATTGGGGTGTCCCTGCCCATGGCAGGGGGGTTAGAACTGGATAATCCTGTGGTCCCTTCCAATTCTGATTGATTCTATAACTTCTTCCCAGGGAGGGAGATGGGGTACTGAAGGGGGCTGCCTGGGGGCTTTGTGGAGTCTCCTTTTCTGAGACCTTTTAAACCCTCCTGAACCTGGTGTGGGTGATCCTGCTGTGGCAGGGGGATTAGACTATATGGTCTTTCGAGGTGCCTTCTGATCCCTAATGATTCTATGGTTTTCCTTTTAGTTTTAAAGAAGACACTTTAGTTTTAATAATATAATTCTCTAAGTNTTGAGGTTGGACATTAGGAAATATTTCCTTCCTGTCATGTGCTGAGGTGGTGGAACAGGTTACCCAGGTCACTGGTGGCTGCCCTGTGACTGGAAGTGTTCAAGGCCAGGTTGGATGGGGACCTGAGCAACCTGATCTAATGAAGGTGTTACTGCCTCTTCAGGGGGTTTGTAATTAGATGATCTTTAAGATCCATTCCAACCCTGGCCATTCTGTGATTCTATCATTCTATGATTAACTATCTTCTGAGTTCTAACCAGCAACACTCCTGAAATGTTATGGAAGGTGGCAAAATTCAAGAGTTGATCAAGAGGTAATGGATGAGACTCGACTCTGGCTGTTCCATTACCTAAATGTTATTGGGCTTTTTTTTTTTTTTTTCATTTTTGGGGTTTTTTAGTGAAAAAGCATACTGTGACTAAGGCAAAATTGACAGCACTCCCGACCCTAAGTCACGCATATAGGCAGTTTCATGAAGAGACACCAGCAGTACATCTTTCCTCTCCCAACCACTCTCAACATGTTTCAGGCCTGGTTTGGCAGAAGAACATTTAAGGACCAGAGGATAATTCACACTTTGTCTTACCCCTCCTGCTGAGCTCACAGGCTAGGATGCTTGACTTTAGAAAAACTATATTGCAGCATCTGTACTTGCCCACTAAGGAATGGACCGATCCCACGGGCTGATTTCACATGTATTAAGGCACCAAATATTAGCAGCTTTCACATACTATCAGCATGAGCTGGTTCTCAAAAGAAAGATAACTTAAACCATCCAGTTCTCTGTCTCAAATTTTGCTCGCTCTGACTATGCTTTTCATCACTCTTGGATGCTGACAAGCCTCTATTTTAGCACACAGGTAGAAATTACTCTTTTGTTGTTATTGCAGCTTCCCACAAACTTTTGAAACAATTGTGTGACAGTGCATGAGCCTTGCATTTCAGATTTCCAAAGCTTCCTCCCCGACATGGGCGTAGAGGAGCGTTATTCATAAGAGGCTGTACCTTCATGCTTTAGTCATTAGCAGAAATGGGCCATAGATCATGTCATGTTGTCTGTAACCTAGTTAGATTCTGACAGGAGAGAGATTCTAAAATCATAGGTTCACATTAGAAACCTTTAAAAACTCATTAGTTTCTGATAATTATCCTAATATCCAAAGCACTAAAACTCACAGAGCTCATTTCTGCCTCAGAACAGACTGTGAATATGTTCAGAAAAAGCTCTGTCTTTTCACTTCCCAGTAACAAAAGGGGATGCTGTGAATATGAATGTTTGGGACTAGTGCATAAAAGGACCACTTTCCTTCCTGCACAAGGAAAGTGAAGTCTATTCATTTCATAATGGAGAAGGAAAAATTACAACCAAGTCTTAATTCCTTGCTCTGCCTTGGGACATCATCTTTTCCAGGCCATCTCCTCCTGAACATTTGACATCTTTCTGCCAAACTCAGAAAACACTGAATTTCTCTAAGCTTCATTTATTCAGAAACTTTACCTGTGCTTTTTTGCAGTCATGGTAGAAAAGGTTTCAGTGAGGTCACTGATCCTTATAAAGAACTTGTTCTTAAATGCACCTTAACACTCAAGTCCTTCATGGTCAGGAATCATCCTCTGTGTCCTCAGATGTTCCACTGTGACTGAGTCACACTTGGTTTTAAATTTTGGACCACACAAAGACCCAGCCTGTATACTGGAATCTGCTCTGAGTCACAAATGACCCAAAGATTTCTTGTCCTACTAGACAACCTCATTCTTTCAGCTTAATTAGTGGTCACTGAGCATGAAGAGCCCTGGATGGGGAGCCCTGGGAATATAGCACTATATGGAGCACTGTTTTACAGCTCCATTTATTTGCTTCTGATCCCATTGTAAGTAGCAACCAGAGCAAACCTTCTTCAACCTCATATCTTAAAGATTTCAGCCAAGTCTGGTCAAGTCTGTTTCTATATTTAATTTTAATAGGTAAAGTATTTGGTCTCATAATAACAAAGCTATAAAAACATACTAGCCCATATTTATTGCCACACTAGCTTTTGAAAATGGCTAGAATTGGACAAAACCCTGCTGGAACAAATGAAGCTGCACCATGGCACAGTGACCAGCACTAAAACAGACATGGATAAAACAGAAGAATGATCACATTTTTCACAACCTGGTTATCGTGCCCCTCTTCTCAGCACTCCTGATTTTCCTAGAGAATGTCTTCTTCATGATTTCAGGGATGTGGTGCTTTTCTTTTGTAGGGACTGGGAATTGCCTTTGACTGCTGCTCTGGGCTAGCGCAGGAAAGCCACAATCTAGGTTAAGGAGGTTTTTTTCCTTCTTCTTGCTAGGATCTCTAGAGTAAAACAAATAACAATCATAAAATTAATTCTCGTGACATCGCTTTTACACACCTTACCTAGCGGGACCTTCAGAGCTAAAAGGAAGTTGATGACCTAAGGAAGCAGGGACCGTCACCATGGCTACAAGGGACACTTTTACCTTTGTGGGCTAAGTACAGAGGTAGACACATAAAAGACATTTACAGGCAATATTTGCTCCACAGTAATGTAGGGTTTGTCCCCAAAAGGATCAGTAATTGCCATGCCAGCAGTGCACTGAATACTTTTATTACAGAGTTTACTAAAATGCCACTTATTTTTAAATGAACAATTACTGATGACATTAGCTTCTGTGCAACAGGAATTTATTGAGCTACCTGCTTTGCAAACACAAATTCTGGCTCATGGAAATCAAGCTGAGCTCTCTCCATTGCTCTCATTGTGACCTGCAATATCCAAGGGAGGATCAGAAAGCAGCTGGATGGCTTTTGATCTCCCCTTGGGAAAAGCAGGAATAATTCTGTGTTCTTTAGTGATGCATCAGCTTCCTATACCACATATGTTTCTGTCTTGGGTACCTACAAAAGTATTTCTGCCTTCATGTGTCACCTCAATCACCTCACTGGACAAAAGTGATGGGAACAACTTGTTTTTGGGGTGACAAAACAGGATTTTCCTGGGAAGATCACTTTTCAAAGGGGGGATATGTAGCATTTTCTGAAGATTTGGTCCCATAATATGTGTCCTGCTCTCCACCCAAACCACATGATACTAATCATACAATCACTGAGGCTGGAAAAGACCTCTGAGGTCATCAAATCCAGCCTAGTATCTATCATCACCACATGGGCTACACCATGGCATGAAAGTGCTTCCTAATATCCAACCTAAATCTCCCCTTTAACCAACTACTGCCATCAGAATCACTTCCAGGACAAAAGAGGCATCTGCAAGATCTTCTTTACCTTGCAAAAACTTTAGCTGTAATGGAATTAGTGTTATTATTGAGGGTGGAATAGACCTCTGAGGTCATCAATCCATCTTATAAACTGATGCTACTACATCAGCTGGACCATGACACTACATGCCACATCCAATCTTTTCTTAAACTAAGCCAGGCTTGAAAATACTAGTTTAAGGGAATAATAAAGGACAGCATCAGATAATTGCCCATATCAGTAAAATTAATCCTGGGTGCATAAGAACAATTAAATTGTACATCATTACTGAAAAGAATGGGGACTGTTTGGCCAGTAAAGTGCAATAGGTAAAAAACTCTGAGAAGTCCTTTCCTACCTGCCATAAATGTCACATAAAGGTGTCATCATGGAGCTAACACAGTTTTGAGGAGAGAAATCTGTTTCCTTGCATTTGACTGCTTCTGCTTCATTCATTTTATCCATTAGCCCCATGAAAGCCTTCATTCCGGAGTATTTGATGTGAGCTCGGGAAAGAAGTACAGGTGGTGCTGCCTCAGCAGGAAACCCACTCCTTGCTGAGGGACCGTCAATTATTTGCAGGGAAACTAAACCAGAAGAATAAATATTACATGCTGATGGGTATTTGTCAGAAAAGATAGAAGTACTTTCAGTGGGGCTTGTCAGACACAATACGTTCAGCACATCTACATTTTCCATGGCAAAAGGAATAGAGCGCTCCAGCTGCTCCCCTGGCAAGCCTAAAGTTTTGTCTCGTAAATTTAAATTATAGATGACATAATGGTGGGATGGAAATGGATTGCACCTATAGAGATAAATCCAGTGAAGAAAAAAAAAAGCCTCGCGCTTTCAAGGAAAAGGAAGAAAGAAGAAGGTTCTGATGTGCCACAGATCTTCCGTTTGTTGTGATATTTAGCCTCTCCAACTCAACACTTTGTACAGCAATTTGTTTCTTTTTCTCATTTCCCTCCACCTCCATTGAAAGCGATGAACATTTTTGTGAAGCTCTCAGAGAGTGCTAGGTTGCAAATATAACAAAAAGCCTGCCAATGCCTGTGAGTCCAAACTGGCAGTGTTTTCTGTTGTGTCAGCATTTAAGTATTATTGTAGTGTTATCATATCATGGCATAAAAAAATAAGGTGGAAGCGGTTGTGCCAAAAGCTTAACGTTTGACTGAAAGCACACGCCGAGTATCCATAGGTATATGTGGGTTCTTTGCCAAAACATTGCTTTAATACAAACCATTCAATGGATCTTCCTCCCCTCAATCATGACAAACTCTACTTTTTAATTTAAACCAATAAGACAAAAAGCACTGGCAGCTTTCCTGCATCTGATACTGATGAAGAATAAAGAGGGAATTATCTGATAAACTGCAGGACCTTGGGATGATTTGACAGGTCTGGAAAGGAGGAGATTTCAGGTCTGGAGCCTGGAGAATACTCTGGGTTTCTTTTCCACTTAGTTAGTTTTTGCTTTTATAATGCATGCTTAATTCCACAACAAATTTATCTACCTGTGTCAATCATAAGGCAAAGCCTTGTCAGTGGAGACAGAGGAAAGAGCAGGCTGAGAGAGAAAGAATTTTGCTTAGGAATGGGTAAAATGTGCTGTTTCCTTTTATGGACTCCATGAAAATTGTATCTGAATGATCAATACAGGAAATTAGAGTAGTGCTGTTGTGTACTGTATCATCGGACATTAAACATTTGAAACGCTATCAAGCTTGACAAGCTAGTGGAAATACAATATCAAGTTTAAAAACAAAAGGAAGAACACACATGCTTCAGACTGCATTCACATCCAGATGACTGCCTCGCTGTAGGAATATACTAGGTGTGATGAACAGGGATTTATTTCTACAACTGTTACTAAGTAGAGCCTTGTCCTTTGGATAATCCAGTGTAAATTCAGCTGGCTGCACTCTGACAAACACCAGCTCTTTGGTGAAGGTAGAAGGAACATTTGGTCATTTTTCAGACCCCTTTGATCTCTCACATCCTCTGAACTTTATTATACTGCACAGTTTGCGAGCAACTGCTTCTCTGCTCTCAGAAGCAGCCCAGGACTGAACAGCAAAAGGTGGGACCAACAATCTGGGCCCAATGACTTAAACTGCAGAAGCAGCTGCTATAAGCGAATTCATTGGAAACAGATATGAGAGGTCACAGGAAACACACTGGTTTTGTCTGAGAGGAAAAAATTCATCCAGGTCTGATAACAGGGACATGACAAAAGAGATCTCAAGACAAAGGGCACGAAAATAAGGGCCATGCACTAATGATGCTCTGCGCAAAGAGTTACAGCAAACAGAGCAGCAGCAATTTGGGTTTTGAAGGCTTCTACCTGCTCCCTATGTTTTTCATCTGTCTCTCTGCAGAGTGCCCATTAGTTGTACTCAGTCTCTGCTGCAGCCTTCTGCCAGGAACAAGCGGAGCAAAAATCCTTCTCACTCTTAAGATGGAACTCAACCAGCATAGAAAATGGCCCATAATATGATGCAGAGACAGGAAGGTGGTACAGCCAGTGTTCCTCAAAGTCTTTGTCATCCATGCTGTTTGCTAGGTTCTTTGCAAGAAGAGATATGACGTCTTGGCCTCTTCTCCCTAGTGACTAGTGATAGAACAAGAGGAAAAGGGGTCAGGTTGTGCCATGGGAAGTTTACACTGGATCTTAGGAAAAACTTCTTCCCAGAAAGAGTGGGACAACCTTGGAGCAGACTGCCATGGAAGGGTGGAGAAGGTGTTTCAGGAGATGGTTTAGCAATTCAGGGTTGTAGGACAGATGGCTGAACTTGATGATCTTGAAGGTCTTTTCCAGTCTTGATGATTCCATGATTCAGTGACTCTTCAAAACGAAAAAGGTTTAAAGGCTACCTTGTGCATCTCAGCTCCTTGGGCAGACGGGACCTTTCTTACAACGAGGTCTCTGATGAGTACAAAATCTGCTTTCCACTAATATTTTTTTCATTCGCACTTGAAATTTTGCTGCTTCTGCAAACATTTCTGCCACCAAACCTATTTGCTAGAATGTACGTGGAGTGCAACCCAATAGGGAGTGCAAACACATTAGATGTGAATTCACTTAGAATTTAATAATAAAAACTTGCACAGCAGTTCTGTGCAGCACTTGCCTGGCAGTGGCTCTTCCAGCATCAGAATCAAACCCAGAAAGCTGCACAGCTGACAGCAATGTGTCTGACACCTGATCATTCAAGATAAACACCGGAAAAAGTAAAGTGAGGACTATAAAGGACCAGATTTTTAAAGTATTATGAGACCTAATGTTGCAATTAGACACATGGACTCAGGTTCTAAGAGGAATTTTACACGTGTCTATCTGAACGAGTTGAGACAGATCCCACCTGCCCCAGGCACCATCCAGTTCCAGCGTAGGAAGCCACATAACTGCAGTTCAGTTTAAACACACTAAGATATTAATTTGATCATCCAGTTTCTGAATTTAAAATTATTTACATACTATCACCAAACACTCCACTGCCAACATTCTTCTGCAGGAATTAAAATCCCTGCAAGTCATATGGAAAGCTGAAACTGGTCTTCTCATAGCCTAGGTAAATACTGCACACTGAGCTGCCTTGGTCATGATTGGAAAATGCTAACTTCTGCTCATTTTTCAGAAGAAATTAACATCTAATTGAGGAGCTGTGAACCCTAACCAGAAATAGGAGCCTCCCTCCAGTCTAAAACTTTGATCTCTTCATTGCCTTAAACCAACACTAAGTGCTTAACAAAACAACCGAGGGCTAAGTGTTCTCCAAAAAAGCATTTTCCAGAATTACAGATGGTGGAGTTGGAAGGGATCTCTGGAGATCATCTAGTCACTGCCTCTGCTAGAGCAGGATTCCCTAGAGCAGATCACACATGTGCATGTCCACGTGGGTTTGGAATCTCTCCAAAGCAAGAGACTCCACAACCTCTTCTGGGCAGCCTGTGCCAGAGCTCTGCTACGCTCACTGTGAAAGTTTTTACTTATGTTTAGATGGAGCCTCTTGGTTCCAGTTTGTGTCCAGTGACCCTTGTCTTATCACTGGGCACAAGTGAGAATAGTCTGGTCCTGTCATCCTGCAACTCATGCATTAGATATTGATAATCATTAATGAGATGTCCCCTCCAGGCTGAATAGCCCCAGCTCTCTCAGCCTCTTCTCAGAAGGACAATATTTCAGCCCCCTGATCATCTAAATTGCTCTGTTCCAGACTCCATTCAGTAGCTCCCTGTCCCCCAGAATTGGACACAAGACTCCAGATCTGGCCTCTCCAAGGTTAAGGAGGAGTAGAGCCACTCATGACCTGCTGGCCACACTCTTCTTAATTCACTCCAGGAGATAGCTGGCCTTCTTGGCCACAAGGGCCCAATACTGGCTCTTGAGCAGCCATGTACGATGACCAAATGACCTTTAAAAATTTAACATCAGTCCACCTACCACATGCGTGAAAGAGCTTCAATGGATTCAGCCTGTGTTATCTCTCTGTTGTCTTGAGCAGTTAGGATGAAGTCTGGTGGCTGACACAGGACAGCAGAACAAGTTACCCTGCTAAACTGAGGGGCAAAAAGAGCTCTTAAAATGGTTAGCAAAGATTCCTTACAGCCTCATGCCTCTTCAGGTTTTCCTCGGAAATCGGAAAGCTCTGAGCCACCCCTGACACGCTGCAGACACAGCAGCAGCAGCCTTATAAACAGACTGAGCTCAAACCAAAAACCCCAAAACAAATCCCTGAACCAGCATAGTGCTGCCAAGAAAGAGGAATAAGTCCCTGGGACATCCAGAAATGGAAAACACATTTCAAACCCTCTAAAAACCACAAGTCAGAGAGGGAAGTGTTCGGCTGGTCTGCATGAAAAGCCATTTGCACCAAGCAGAGGCAAAAGACCTAAAGAGCCATTAAAGCCTGATGTATGGAAGTGGGTTTTCTCTTGCCAATGAGAGCAACTTTTGGTTTTCTTTGTCATAAAACAGTGAATCGTGGTTCCTTGTGCTTGCAGCTGTGCTGGGCACTGCTTTGCAGAGATGTCTGCAGCAGCATATGCTCCTCTTCTCCTGAGTAGGTTGATAAAGGTGACAAAACCTCCTTTTCCTCTTGTCCACCATCCTCCTGTAGCTGTGACTCCCTTTTTGGGAGTAAGACAATTTAAGAGAAAGGAACTATAGAGACATTTTGTTTGCTCACCATTGTGTATCGCTTCCTGTCTCTGTGATTTCTCCTTTGTCAACCTTATGGCTGTGGGAACTCTGAAAATAAAGTGGATTAAGGTGGCTGGGGAAGAACTATTCAGAAGGACAGGGAATATAGAATGAGGGGTCATGATTTGTAGTTGGAAAAAGACAGACTGAGGCTGGATATGAGGAAAAGGGTCTGGAATCTGAGGGTGGGGGAATGCTGAAACAGGCTGCCTAGACAGGTGGTGGAGGCCCCATCCCTGGAGCCATTCCAGGTCATGCTAGATGGAGTACTGAGCAATCTGTTCCAGTTAGAGATGTCCCAGCTTGTTGCATGGGGCTTGGGCTGGATGACCTCTGGAGGTCCCTTCCAACCCTGAGTCTGTGATCTTATGATTCTATGCGCATGTTGAGCCATAAGTGAATCCTTTAGAGTTTCTCAGTTTTTTAGAAATTCAAGCATGACAAAACCACAGAAGTACCAGCTAAATCCTAGGGCATCGTTAAGTGTCATAACTTTTCAGTGGTTGTTTTATTTCTGAGTCTGGTTGTCCATCATAATAACCAATTGTCTTACTTAACTGCATTTTGAGAATAGGTGAAGAAGTTTGTGTTATGTTAGACTACGGTATATACATTTTTTAACAGGAACATTTATGATCTCAACCATGTCATCTATTTTAAATAATGCCTCTGGTCCACGGTCAGCTTTATCTTTGAACCAGACCGTCAGCTTGAGGGCTGCTCCTCATATAACTTAACTTCCTGCCGTAAGGTAGTTCTGTGAGCCAGATGAACTTCAGTGAAAGCACTGACTCACACATGTTCTCGCACACCTCTTTATTGCACTGTTTAAAGTTTATCAGCTAGATGAAGCAATATGTCATTGCTGCTTCAAGTATATATATATATATAAAGGAATAATTCTCATTTGGGGTTTCTTTGATAGTTTTTAGTGGCATGATTTTGAAAGCGGTTGGAGATTTGGGATGATTGATTTATTTTCCTAATAAATTGATAGCTAAAATGTGCAAAATGAAGCACAGTGTTGCATCTGTTGTATAAAGCATCACTCTTTCCACTGGGGAATACCACCTCTGCAGCTTGCTGATAGAAATACAGTTGTTTCTTAGACTAAAATAATCTGTGGTAGGGGCATTCCTACCAACCTCTTATCACCAGGAACAATGCAAAAGTTTTGAGGGTGTGGAGAGCAGAACATCCACTTTAAACAACAGGGATGATCCAGATGCACAGATCAGAGCCTGAAGTGAATCCAGCACACACCTCTACCCTGGGATACAGGGCCATGGGATCTTTCCATAGGAGTAAATTGCTGGTTGCAAAAGGGTTACCTTAACTAGTTCCTGATGTGCTGTATCACACCACATTCAAATCTCCATTTACAGTGTCTGCAGCTACTGTTCATAAGATGAAGGCTTTGGTGCAGATATAAACTTGATGCAGCTCTGTGACAGTGCTGCAGAGAGAGTTTCATCTTAGAATCATTGATTCTGTAGTGTTGGAAGGGGATCCTCAGAGGTCATCAAGTCCAACATCCCTACAACAAGCAGGGACATCACTCACTATAACAGATTCCCCAGAGCCCCATCCAGCCTGACCTTGAATGTCTCTGGGGACAGAAGCCACGATGCCATAGGTCCAGCTGTTTCATTTCAAAGTTGCTTCCAGCTTGTGTAAGTCCTATATTATACTGGAGGTAGAGGAAGGGGTGTGGGGATTATTTTTGACTTACCAGGCCACACCCTTTATATACTTCTCTAACATATTGTTCTTTTCCTGTCTTGCCACACTGGGCTGCTATTCATTGTTACAGAGGACCCATGCACCACACCAGACGTGACTGCATTTTCAAAGAACGAAATGCGCTTAATACAGCAGTATATATAGTACAAAGGCTTGGGTAACCGCATGGTATGTCTACATCGTATCACACAACATTATTGACCCCTGAAGTAGAGACACAAGTTTTTAGGGCTTCTCTTTTGGTAGATCTCACTAAGTCCCTCCCCTCATTCTCAATCCTTTTACCAAGCTGAGGAAAAGCAGCATCAATTATTCCACAGAGCTATTGAGTGGTAAGCTAACCATGAGCCAAGACTGACTAACAGTGGTCACAACAGCTGAACTTTTCTATGGGCTGTTTGCAATCTATTTCTTTCAGGTTTCAAATAAAGAATTGTTAGACAACCTAAATTTGCAACATCAATACCTTTCATTGTGACATCACATATTTCAGTTAATGTATGTTTATTTAAAATATTATTTTAAAAGAATCTCGGTACTTGGCTAAAATTATCTCTCTGGTATAATTCCACTGAATTAAAAGAGGTTGCAGAGGGAGGGATTGAATTTGCCTCCTGGTGTTATTGGTGAAAAAAAAAAAGAGTTTTATGTCAAGATGTTTTTTATGAACTTGAATTCAGTTTCTAATCATCCAGATTGCCCTGTACAATAAACTCTTGATTATGACTGCTGGCGTTAACAGTAATAAGACAAGATGATGTGCGGCACAATTTTCTTCATTCAGCTTTTCATTCTCCCACTGCTCCTAAAAAGTCTCCGTATTTTTCTGTTAGTTTTGTTTAAAAGTCATGTAAAATTAGATATTATCAACCAAGTCACACATTCTCAAGTGCAAAAACATTATTTTCTTGATTGCCTTGTAGCTCTGTGGGACTAATCGGAGCAGCTCTTCTCCCTGTTCAGGAAAGTTGGTGCTGTTGAGCTCTGTAACTTTATGCTGAACTGGAGGCACAAAAGCATCAACTTTGTCCTAAAGCTGAGTTGTGGAGACCAATCAAAGGCACCGATCTGCATTCTTTCCACTCCATAGCTTCAGCCATTAACACTTCTCTCCACCAACACTAATTAAACTAAGGAGGAAAAAAATTGAATGTTTGCACTCAGACAAAATTATTTGAAGAGAGAGCTGTTTGCTGGAAAGATAATCAACAAAAGGATTTCATTCCTAAATCACAGCCTGGCTTTTTCCTGGCTTTCATGTTCAGGCTTACGATTTGCAAACTTTATCAGTGTCAGAGGTTTGATGTGGGTGTGAGAACTGAAACAGGGATGTAAAAATCCTACCACAAAGAGCATGGCTAATTGTGTGCCCCTGTGTCCTGGAATTAGTGCTTCAAATAAGAAAAATGTGTGGGATTTCAGACTTTGTGCAGTTCTTCCTCTTAAATTCAAGCATCATTCTAGTGTCTTTGCTCAGTCAGCTAAACGACATTCCTCTCGGGATGGCTGAGATGTTCCTCCAAATTTGTTTAGTCCTATACAAAAATCTTCCATGTCTGCACCATCAGAGATTTTTATCCAGCCTAAACCATTCTATGTTTATGTGTTGATGTGACTGATATTTCAAATGGATGAGTAAAAGATCTTTTTCTCCTCCAAATAAAGCATCATAATTATGTCCCATAACAAACCAGACTAAAGGAAGAGATACACTTTACAAGTGAAAGCTGCAACTCACATCAAGATAGAGAAAACCGCAGCGATGAGAGATGAGACCTAGAGGATTTGTAGTGGTTTGTGGTAGCTAAAGGGATGTCTGCATCCCTGTGAGATGTTGGTATGAACAGAGCTCTGCCAGTGGTGCAGATTTTATGAGAGAATCTGCTTTAAGAGGCATCGGTTACCTGACAAGTGTATGTGGGTCTTCCAAAGTAATAGATCTGATTTCTCAAAAAGGGAAGTAAGGAGCTTCACAGAGATTTTTCTGGAGACTTGGAAGAAGATACCAGTCCACTGTGAAACTGTCAACTGTCCTCACAATGCAGGTCTACATGTGTCTCAAAGAGCTAAAAACAATTCAGAGATGCATCATATATTCTAAAGAGAAGCATGACCTATCTGTCCCTTCACCTGAAGCAGGTTTGCTCCATCCTGTAGAGTCGGAGCTAGAACCAAGCTGAGGAGCAAACAGCCATATTAGTTCCCCATTGCCTCAAGGGGGAACATATTTGTGTGACCCTAAAGCAGACAAGGTTCAAGCTAATTCTCAAGATAATTCTTTCACTTGAGTCTTAATAAAGGTATAAGAATCTTGTGTAAGAGTTTGTGGGTTTTTTTGGTGGGAAACATGTTTATGCTAGTTACAGGAGAACCAATCTTCCCCAAAACAAAAGTGCTGGCTGCATAATGAGATAGCCCAGCTTTCAGAAATTCTGTCTCACAATAGAGCCCAGAGTGGTTCAAAGCAGTGTAAATGCCTCTACACATTTCCAGAGTTTCTGACCTGGTGTCTGCTCTTTTGCAGAGGAGGCAGAGATTTGATCCCCAGCTGGCCATGAACTGTGGGCTCCCTTCAAAAACCTCTTTCTGTAGAGGACTGCAGACAGTTATTGCAACACTCCCTTTTCAGTAAGTGACCTCATGCACATGGCATTTTATCTTCATCACTAACCACTCATGCTTGACACACAGTTTGCTGCACAAACAGTCTTCTGACAATCCAGCAGAAACGGGCACTGAAACACAGCAGTTTTGCAAGGGGAGTACTTTCCTTCTCTTGCTGCTTTGCCTGAGTCTTCCTTTTCACAGCTGCAGGTAGCACTCATTGCTGTCTTGCCCACAGACAACAATCAACAGAGAGGCAAAACAAGAAGGCTCCAGGGGGACCTTATAATTATCTTTCCAACACCTGAAAGGGGCCTGTCAGAAGGCTGGGAAGGACTGTTCACAAGAGTGGGCAGTGACAGGAAAAGGGAGAAGGTTTTTACATCGGAAAAGAGTAGATTTAGGCTAGACATGAGGAACAAGTTCTTGAATCTGAGGGTGGGAGATCTGGAACTGGGAGATCCCTGGAACAGGCTGTCCAGAGAGGTGGTAGAGGTCCCGCCCCTGGAGCCATTGCAGGTCAGGCTGGATGGGGCTCTGGGCAGTACAGAGTTACAGAGTTAGAGAAGTCCCTGCTTGTTGTAGAGTGGTTGGTCTAGATGACCTTTGGAGGTCCCTTCCAACTCAATACATTATGAGATTCTGTGACTCTCTAAGAAGGGAAAAATATCTACCAACCTGCATCTTCAAATACAGCTGAGATCCACGCTCCACATCCCAAGCTGGTTGCAGTGACAACTTGAGTCCATCTGCCTCCCCAGGTATACTTTATGCTTCCTTTTGCCAGTGTTTTATCTGCCCTGCTCTCTTAGCAAGTGGCCTTTGCTAAATCTCTCTTTGCTGCCTGCCATGTTTTCCATGGCAAGTTGCCACTTTGTAAGCTACACCAGCCTCACAGAATGGAACACTCCCTGATTTCACACACTTTGGCACAGAAATAAATATTATGTGCATGCAGATAGTCCCAATGACACTCCTAACCTCAGTAAAAGGGAGAGGCATCAACAGCAGTAGTTACAGCACCTGAATAATAATTATTGCTCCTTATTTGGCATTTCCCCACAAGCCAAAGAGACATGGCAGTGCTTACCTCTTCTACACAATCCAACACAGTCATGAAGCAGAGCATATGCTGCGTCTTGTTCCAGCTGAAACACTTGAGAAGTTGGGAAGTATGTTTTATCTATGGTGGGAATAATGCTACCAAGAGTCTCTGCTTGAATGAATGATCCATCACTGAGCCACATCACAGGACAGAGATGGAACTTAAGTTGTACAGCTTAGCTTGTGTGTGTATAGCAGTTATTTAAACAAATATACATGCACATACACACGTGTGCAGATATATTTACATTCTTCTGAGTATATTGGTTCATGTATTGTGCATATTTATGTAATGTCTGTATATATGGAACACTGGAACAAGATGCCTAGAGAGGTGGTGGAGACCCCTTCTCTGAAAACATTCAAGGTCAGTTTTGATGGGGCTCTGAGAAAACTGGCCCTGCTTGTTGTTGGGAGATTAGACTAGATGACCTTGGAGGTCCTTTCTGACCCAATACATTCCTTGATTCTGTGAGAGTACATACCTAGAAAAATGCATGCATAAATATATAGTTACTTATATTTACATGTGGACTAGATGATTAGAAGGTTAGAACCTTTGTGATTCTGTGGTACCTGCATATGTATGTTTTATATGATGATTTGACTGGCCAATGACAGGGAATTAGGTTAGTCGGCTACTACCAGTTTATCTCCACTCTTTCCTGGCTCACAGTTAACACCATTGGTTGATCAGCTAATCAAGTCTGAGAAGACATTAACCAATTAATTTAGTTCATGTGCTAATGGGCAAAAAAACCCAAAGCAAAGAAGGTTCAAAATTACTTACAAACTCACAGGCATAAAAAAAGATTGTTTCAATTTGTGGGAAAACCAAGACACATTAATGCAATATAAAAATGCAAACATGAATACATTCTTATATACTTGGTCCAAACTAGGTAGCTCCACTCCCTCTGGATTAAGAAATGTCCACCCTTTCTTGTCCTCGTGGAAACATGGAGTCCATTTAGTCCATGCATACATCCCTGAGTGCCAATGATATTTTTAAGGGCCGTTTCACTATTCCTTGTGACTTCAAGCCAGTTTTCCATTTCCAAGGTGATGATTCCCTCATATACTACGAGCAAGGGAAAGACTCTCCATTTCAGCAAACAATGGATTGCAGGCAAAACCTTTCCTCCTTTGATCTCTTGTTCCAAAACTCCCAATCCAAAACTCCCAATCCATTCACCTCATTTCATGGGCAAGATGGATGTCATATCCATCCCAGTGATTTATGCTTTTGTCTGAATAAAGTTCAAATGATGAGTGTCTCTCTCTGTTCATGAGAAGCAGGGAGCAAAAAACAGGAAACTCCAAAGTAGTTGCACTGCTTTCACAGAGTCACAAATTCAGCTTGCAATTCCAGGCTGATGGTATCACCACAGGTTCCTGTAGTAACTGGCCAAAATCTCAGGCCAGAGATCCGTCCAATTCAAATTATACCTCCTTAGGGATTTTATTAGCTCAGGACAGAAGTAAGGGAAAATATTTAGCAAAATATACAGCATACTTTCATAAGTATAAGAGAAGCATTGTTTCAGATCCAGAACTGAAGATCTGCAGCTTGAGCAACGTAAGAAGGAAAATAACTTCAAAGCCGAGCTAATCACCTGCACACTTCAATACTTTACATTCTTCATTCTGGTCCCCAAAATATTATTAATGCATGGAAATTCCTCAGGAACAGGAAAATGGCTATAGAACTCCATATAGAACTACTGTTGGTTAATGCAAATGTTTCCTGAGAGCCACCATGAAGCGTCTGAGTAAAGTGCTTTAACCACCAAGAAAAAAGCAGAAAGTGGTTAAAGTGCAGTTTCAGGCTGTTGCTGTTGACCTTCTACAGACCATGGATGCATCAGGAATCATTGTTGACAGTACAAGGTCCAGGAGAGACAATAGCTTTCAGTGATGAAGCTGCAAGGCTGCTTTTTGGAATGAGAAGCCAGTAGTGATACCCGTACACTACAGGTTCACATTGAAGGTGATAGTTGTGTGAAATGTCTAAGAATCATAGAATCCTAGAATTATAGAATAAATAAGGATGGAAAAGATATTTGAGATCATCAAGTACAACCAATAACCCTACTCTACCACTGGACCAGATCTCAACACCTTCAGGGATGGTCACTCAACTCCTTCCCAGGGCATCTTGTTCCAATCCCTGACTAGTCTTTCTGATAAAAAAGTTTTCCTAATGACCAGCCTAAACTTCCTCTGTTGAAGCTGGAAGCTGTTTCATCAAGAACAGGAGTCTGAATATGTAAAGCATTACAAAAGTGCTCTGTAAACTCTCTCCTATTCAAATGCAATCAAATTTTCCTCTAAGAACACTGGTCCTGCTGCTCACTTAGATGGTAGAGGAGGAGAAATTTGCCATATTGTACAGGTTGCCCCCCGCCACCCTCTAAGAGCAGGAGATAAGTCCTAAAGCCACCAGACCCCCAGAGAACCCCAGTTCCACACACCTTCTTCATCAGAAGTTAAAAAGGCTGGACGCTGGAGCTGGTTAAGAATAAAACATTTTGCTTTTGCAGTGTGCATGATGTTATCTTGGTTTATGTGAATCCAGGACAATCTAAAGTACAAGTTCTCACTTCATGAGACAGCCCATATCACTTTACAATGCTACTGAGAAGACTCACTCTGCACAGGCTTGTGATGCAACATCGTGCTTTGTATTTTCACTTCTGCGTAACTTCAAATCCTTGAAGTGAATTTATTGATTTTTCTGAAAGTTGTTTTGTTAACATCATCTGTAGTCCCTGCTACCTGAGTCTTTTAAGTTGCTTTGTTCAGAGGAAGGCCCAGCACCTCTTCACAGAACCACAGTGAATAAAAACGCAAAGTCCGTCTGTCCCTGTGAGAGCAGATTTTTCTTTGATAAGATTAATTTAATGCCTCTGAAAGCAGAGCCAGATGGACGCTGTTATTCAGAGCTGGGTACACCAGACTTTTGCAGAGGTAAGTTTCTGTGGTGCCATTTGTGTGGCAATGTCCTTCCCTGCACATCAGTTACCACAGGGTTTTGTGTCAGGGAATACCACAGTCCAAAGGACAGTCAACTTCTCCCCTGGTCATAGAATCATAGGAGAGTTTTAGAGTCACAGAATCAAGGAATGTATTGGGTTGGAAAGGACCTCCAAAGGTCATCTAGTGCAACCCCCCCAACAACAGGCACAGCCATCTTGTGGATACAAGAACACATTGTCCATAACCCCATCCAGCCTGACCTGGAATGGTTGCAGGGATGTGGCCTCCCATCCTGTCTCTGTGACCCAACCACTGTGCAAATCGAGTCTGGTGCTGACTGTTATGTAGATTGGCTTGGTGGAAGAAGACACAACTGACCCATTGTTGTGAAATAAAGAGGAAAAGCCATTGGCACAGCAAAGGCTATTAAGTTGTGGAGAGACAACCCCCTTGTCAGCCTTCTTAGCATTTCCAGGTGGGTGACTATGTGACATGCCACAGAAGACACCCTTGTTTATTGACGCTCAATTTTCCTTTGGAGGAGCAGTTACACTCTCCAGTCTCTGGTTTTCTTGTGGCTTTCCCGCTGAGCCTGTAAGAACAGGATGTTCACGAGCTGTCCCATATGGTGGCATGCTGTCTATTGTTCAGATGATTGGCTTTAAGCACTGGCTGGCTTTCACTTTTTGCTTTGAGTTGGTTATGGCTGAAACTTGCATCAATTGTTGGGATGGGGTGGAAAAACTGGGTTCCAGCAAAGAGTGAATCCGCAAAGCGGCTTCTTTTCACTAAACGAATTTAACACATCTGCTGGAGTTGGATTTCTTTGTTTATTAAGGGCATTATGGTTCAAATTAGAGGGATATTTTAAGATCATAAGAATAGAATTCCCTTCTAATGCAGTGATGTATATTTTTGGTTTCATTATCTATTTTAACACGTTTGAGATTTGTCCAGATTTTAGGTTAATGTGCATATTTATGTGTTTATTTTGGATGGTTGCTATATGTAGATTTACCAGTAGACTCGATTCAGCTAGTTTTCTTGTGTCTTGGACTATTAAGCACGTTCACATATAAATGATGAGACAAAAGCTGTCTGCGTTAAATGAGATAGAATGAAAAAAACGTGATCAGGTTGGCTGCGTTTGCCTCAGTCAATAATTGCTTGCTTTCTCTCTCCTTCTGTAAAAGCTCTTCCACCTTTTTTCTCCCCCTGCTTCTTTCCACAACGAAAAGGGAAGTTGGAGTGTCTTTAGCAGTGAATACACACAGAAAAACTATTCCAGGAAAGAATAAAGCACGCAGAGTACATCAAATTATATAATGCTAAGCCCTGATAGTAATGGTTATGAATTATTTTCTGACCCCAGCTGGTGACCAATCTCTTTCTTAAAGTGTAAAGATTGATGGTCCCTGCAATTTTATCCTATCCATTGTAAACCTGTCTGTCAGAACTCTCAGTGTATGTTCGCTGTCTTTGGGTTGTCTGCCTCTGTAAATTAGTTTTAGTTTGCAGCCATTCTGATCTGTAGAGAGGGAAAAAGAAAACAGAGCCAAGGCAGCTACTTCTGCGTCAGGGATAAATAGCAAACTTTAATCCACAGAGTTAATCCACAAGGAAGGAAGTCCATGGACAACTGTTTCCATTAGAGGGTACAATGTCTTTGGTATCCAGGAATTTAACACCAAACATTCACTACTTAAAAGCCTAGCTCCTTCATTAAAAAAATAAATCATTAAAATAAGTAATCCCCCATTCCTACAGTTTAATAATACAGTAAAATTCCAGTTTGTCATAGGGGCAAAACAACAGAGATGCTTCCAACAATATACACGCAGACTGCCTCACCACCTCAGAACAAGCCCCAAAAATCCAAGCCCTCCACCACAGCTGGAGGCAGCATTTTACTGCTCATTTTTCTTGTCCATTTCTATGTAGGACTCTGGAAATTGAATCAAACACTGATAGGTGTTAGATCTGAAGATACTGGATTGAGGAAACTTGACACCCGTAGCTGCAACAGGAGAGCCGGTGGAAATACAAGTGGTTTCTCCAGGATCTGCTGGAACCCTCCTGACAGAGGAGCATTGGCAGACAGGAGCAGCATTTTGCCACTTTCTAAGTAGGATCACATTGCCATCCCTAATCACGTAGTGGTTTTCCAGCCTAATTTATTCTTTTCAGGAAGGATTTTGTGGAATGCGTGGGGGTGATGGCATCCTTGCACCACAGAGCTCCTGCTGTCAGAGTCCCTGGAGGCATCACATGCAGGTTTGGGGAGCCTTGTATGATCAGGACTATTAAGTACACGCTCTATTTGAGCGGGCATGCACTCTGGCTCTCTTTTCTCTCAACTCATTATTAATGGTTTGTGTGTGTTGGGATAGGGGGACTGCCTGAAATTACAAATGAGCTAATTTCCTCTTGCAACTGTGCATCAAGAACTGAGAAGTTTGTAACACTTCTTTCTTCCCAGGCAGACTCCACACCCCAAGGAGCATTTTTCTGGGTTTTTCCCCTCACGCGCACACACACACACAGGCACACACACACACATAGATACACACATGCTCTTTTTTTGTGTCTCTCCTAATTCAAAATTTCAACAGCACTACTGTGAAGGGAAATACTTACTGAAATAAAATGCGATGCCTGGAAGAGAAAGAATTATCAAAATCTAATTATTAGATACTGTGAGCATTTTGAGAGTCAGAGAGCCTACTGAGATGGCAGAATGCCTCGTAAGTAATGCAGCAGGCAGGTTTTATTCCATTTCTAGGAGACTATTCATCTGATGATACAAAGAATCTTCGATAAGTATGCACATGGAGAAAAACCACTATCATTTTGGTGACACTATCAATTACCAGTTAGCAAGTACCATGGATACACCGTGCTGCACGGCGCATTAAGTGCGCCCAGCTTGTAACTGGTGTAATCAGGGAGTAAATAGCGTGCTGATTATTGGCATATCAGCAAGCACATGGAAAAATGATAGGAAACAGTTTTAACCCAAAATTATTCACAGAGGTTTTCCACTGTTCTTGCTGATGAGAGAAACAACACAATAAACTCACAGACAAGATCCTGCTGACACCGTTAGTTAAGGTCTTTGCTGCACAATCATGGCTGAACTTCTGTAATGGTGACAAGAGGACTGTGACTCATATTCTGCAAAGACCTTGATATGAATGAACTGATTTAACATTTTAAGACAGTTCTTTTCAACTCTTAGAGAATTTTAGATTGCTACTTGAACTGCTGAACCATAATACAACATAAGAAGGCTGGGAAAGAACTGTTTACAAGGACAGGGAACAATAGGATGAGGGGTCACTGTTTGAAGCTGGAAAAGTGCAAATTGAGGCTGGACAGGATGAAAAAGCTCTTGAACTTGAGGGTAAGGGATCCCTGGAACAGACTACCTAGAAAGGTGGTGGAGGTCCCATCCCTGGAGCCATTCCAGGTCAGGCTGATTGGGACTCTGAGCAATCTGTCCTAGTTAGAGCTGTCCCTGCTTGTTGTAGGGTAAATGAACTAGGTGACCTTTGGAGGTCCCTTCCAACTCAATGAGCTCTATATAACTGTGATTTTCTCATTAATGGAAATGTACAAAGAACTGATTGAATGAGCTATGATTTCTTTAACTGCTTTGAAAATGTTTGGGTTTACTACTAACAACATTTTACTCATGCAACATCAGCCATTTGAACTCAATTATCATGAGTAAGGTGACCTCCATAAACTTTACCCATCTCAACCTTCTTCCTCTAAATCTCCTTCATTACTGGTATTGAGGTGACTTGACAGTGATCTGATATCTGCTCTCATTACTGTATTGTGGTTTTGTGCTGTCTTATGACACTGGTTTTTGAGTTTTAGAGGACAGTCCTTAAGTTGGTGGTTCCTCTTTTGACTGCTCCTGGAAGCCACAGTAGTAGGCTAATCATGCTCTGCAACAAGTCACACTGATTCCTGGTGCTGCTATAGAAAAGAAAAGAAGGCTGATATGGTCTCTAGATTATATTTACAGTAACAAGTTAAAAAACATTTATGGAAATAGAGGGCTGGGGTACTGCCTTCTCCCTCTTCATTGTCCTCACTCCAGGGGTTACAGTTCAAGCTCACTCCTTCAGAAATGTTCAAAAGTGCAGCTGCTCTGAAAGCTTCAGCTTCAAAAAAACGCACACTGCATGTTAGACAGTGGTACAGCAACCTGCTAGGCAGAAATCCTTAGGAAATCAGCACATAGTGGCTCCCAGGACTGCTCATCCTGGAGCATCCTGGAGTGCATCCGGGAGTGCATTCAGCCACTGTCCTCAAGATCTTTTGGGGGTGTCAAGAGTCCCAAAGCACCCTTTTCTGTTGAGAGCTTTTGGGTTGCTGAGGGGAATGTGAAAGGGCATTTGAATTAGTGATAGGGATGTCTAACAGTATACTTTTAGTTCACATTAATACTGATGAATTGCAATATTCAGTAGAATTTCATGGTATTACGGTGAGTTAAAGTGCTCTCAATAACATAAAAATTACCAAAGTGCACCTTCACAAAATGTACTATTCATAATTTTTCAGTCAATTAATATGGAAAATGAAAAGGAGAGCAGATTGTTTTCTATATCAACAGTTCACTGAGAAGATTGTTTTAATTACAAGGCTCTCACGTCTTTTTATATTAGGTGTCTTGTTGAGGTTGAAAAGCCATTAGTGTCTCAATGTCTTGCAAAGCTTTCTCTACAATTGTATAACAGCTACTTAGCAGTTATATGAAGCATACCATTTAAACAAAATTTAAGTCCACAATTACTCTGTTAATAAAATGTAAATTTAAAAATACATGCAACCTTTGCGAAGATGGAACATTTAATTCTCACTTAGCTTCCCACAGAATGAAGGGTTAATTTGGTAAAAGAGATAAGAAGACTGCGGTAATTGCTCTTATCTGCTGTTTCGTGGGTGAAAATAACTTCTAAGACTTTGAATTCTGAGGCCTAAATCAAGTGTTCATTTTACCTAGCTATAACTCCCCTGGAACATTAGAAGGAACAATTAGCATAGATCTACCTGTGTATCTTAAGTTATGGTTAATGCATGGGAATGGTGTGCTTAATTTTACTGCTTTGAAAATATACCCCTGGAGAATAAAAGGAAGACTTTGGAGTTCTCAATAACAGTAAAAAGGGAAGAGCCTGATTTATTTACTTTCTCTTTCATGATAGCCTTGCTCTTTAACAGTCCTAATCCTCTGCAAAGAGTACAAAAATATGAAAAAGTGATGAAGAGGGTTTCTGAGCAGTGAGGGGACAGTGGAAATGCTGCTCTGGCATGTGTCAGCTAGAAGTCAGCAGAGACACTGCAGGTTTCTTATAAAACTGTTGTTGATGACTCTATTATGTAATGAGTCTTTTTCTGACCATCCCCATTATGAACAGGATGAAGAACAAGTGGGGCAGTCCAGAAGAAGCAGCTATGTCTGTCAGCATTCAATACAGGTCTTCTAATGGTGAGACCCCACATGCAAAGCTCTGGGCTCCTCAGCACAGCAGGGACCTGGACCTGTAGGAGCAGGACCAGAGGATGTGAGAACTGCAATCCTCCTGCTGTGAGGCCAACCAGAAAACAAAAGTTCCAGTACTACCAGAACGTCCAGCAGAGCCAGAGACTGGGGGATGCGGTTAGAGAGCAGCCTGGCAGAGAGATACCTGACAGTACTGGTTGACAACCAGCTGAACAGGAGCCATCAGGGTGCCCAGATGACTTGAAAGGCCAATGTCATCCTGGCTTGGATCTGCAATAGTGTGGTCAGCAGAACTGGGGATGTCATTCTCCCCCCGTACTGGGCACTGGGGAGGCCTCCACTACTACTGGGAGTAGTTCTGAGCCTCTCACTTCAAGAAGGAGGTTGAGGGGCTGGAACAGGTCCAGAGGATCAATGAGACAGGGGAAAGGACTAAAGGAATAATGTGATGAGGAGAGGCTGATGGAGTTGGGGTTGTTTAGCCTGGAAGAGACTCAGAGGAGACCTTATCACTATAACTACCTGAAGGGAAGTTGTAGTCAGGTGGAGGTTGGGCTCTCCTACCAGGCAAGAAAAGAGAGCAGGGTCTGAAGCTGCCAGGGGCATGTTAGGTTGGATGTTAGGAAGCCCTTCCTCTTGGAAAGGGTGATCAGACACTGGAATGGGCTGCCCAGGGCAGTGGTGGAGTCCCCATCCCTGAAGGTGTTTGAGGACAGACTGGCTGTGGCCCTTTGTGCCCTGGTCTAGCTGATGCGGTGATGTCAGGTCCTGAGGATGATCTCAGAGGTCTTTTCCAGCATCAATAGTTCTGTGAGAACCAGATGTTGGGAACCCGTGAGCACTATGAAATAAAAGAGATAGTCTTCACCATTCCTGAACGCTACATCTATATTGAAGACTATTCCTCAGTAGGGTGACCAGCAACAAATTTTCAGAGAGGGAGAAAGAACAGAAAAGGAAGCTTGAAAATTTAAGCCTCAGGGAACAAGATCAGTCTTGCAACCCAGAATTACATGAGCATGAGGGACTTTCACACCTAAAACCCATCAAATGCCAAGGGCAGTTGGCCAAAGTGAAGAGCACAAACTCTTTTAAAGCTGCATGAAAATCCTAACCATATGTGTCTGTTAACTCCCTCCCTAGAGACTGCTCAGAAAATATTAATTTGAATCGTTATTTTTCTTCTTTTAGGGATAGGCCCTGCTGCTTTTTTATGCATTTTTAAATATTAATCTCTCTTGAAATAACAAAGCTGCTCTTATATTTATTTTTTTTTTAGAGGATGAACAGTCCAGGACAAAAAGGTGGTGAGGGACATGTAGGCACCTAACTTCTATCACTCACTGATCACAGCTGGATTTGTCCTATATGGTTTGACTGTGAAATGCTGAAGGTGAGTGAGCTACTTACACAGCTAAAGGATCTCCATTTTAACTTCAATTCCCCTTCTACTTTTGCCTGACTTTGTAAAGTAAAGATCAAGCCAGGTCTCTGCATCTCCTACAGAGCGCATACCTCAGATTTTGAGGAAGAATCCTTTTTTCAGGATCCCACTGGGTGAAATTTTACAGCGAGGAGCATTTCCTATTGTCGTTTCCTGCTGATTGTAAACTATTTTGTCTTCTAACAAAATATAGTAAAATGTGAATTTTCATGCAAATAGTTTCACTTGGCCACCTAATTTTTAATGTTTGCACTCAGAAGGCGCTGGTGTCTAGAAAAGAGGGCTGCTGCGTTTTTGCTGTGTTTTATGGTTTTACCATTAAAGGCTACATCAAAATCACTTAGTGATTTATTTTTGTATTATATAAAAAAGTGCTAAACCGTATTATTTCCTGTGTCATCTGTATTATAGAACCTCACCCTCAAAACAATTAGCCATTACTATTTATTATGCACCACCGTAGCCTATATTCCAGATCAGAGTAAACTCAGTGGGAAGAAAAGGAGCGACTGAACACTGTACATGGAAAAAAATAGAAGCAGTGAAAACAAAAAGTTTACTGCAGTAGCTGGTCTGCAGTAACTTACAAATTACTAACAACTTATGTAAGTTTTACATGCCTATTCCATCTGCTATTCATTAAAAAAACACGTTGCCATGGTAACTGCCACATGCCATGGTATTTATGCTGCTTCTGATGTACAAAGCATAGTTTGTGTAGGAGTGTGTGTATGTATATGATGTGGCAGCTGTCGTCTCTGCCATTTTGTTGCTGCTCTAGAAAAAAATAAAGCAAGTAGTGGCTATGAATACTCATTTGAGTAACGATACTCGCACCCATTTGACTAAGGGCCCACACAAAGCTCCACATGGTTATCATCTGACCAACCCACACACGGGGTGTTCTCACAAGTGGGTAGAGCTGGGTGGGCTACCTTTAAAAATAACGCTGCTATCTGTCACAGAATTAACAGGCTGGAAGGCAATAAGATATCCATATTTTTAGTGACACATAGGAAACAAAGCCTTTCAGAATGACCCTCTTCATCTCTCTTTTTAAAAATATAAATGGGAAATAAGCACGAGCAGCTCTGCCCTTTAGAGAGATGAAAATTTTCTGCATAGTGGAAAAGGAGGCAACGCAAAGCACTTTCCAAAAGATCACCTTCTTGTCCCTTAAACAAAGAACCAGCACTTTCCGAAGACTGACAAGCTAGAAAGAATCAAGTAGACGCAACATTTTGTCCAGTAGTCAGTTCATACTGAGCCTTTTTTAAAGTTTTAATAGTATTGTGATATATGTATTTGACTTTTCACAAGCAAAATATCATTCAGAAGGCTATTTGCACACCCTTTTTACTTCATTTGATACAAATTGGTGTCTTTACAAACTTCAGAGAAGTGCTCTTTGAGATGACTCCTCTGCTCCTTGCCTGAAGCGATCCTTAGTTCCATGTTACAGTGAGATAACTGTAGTTTTCCAGCCTAACCCAACTCCTTTCATTTTGACTTAACATGCTTTTCAGCAGCAATTAGAAAACAGATATTTCAAGGTTCATTAATAGGATCTGACCTCAGTGATTACCCATTCCAGTAGCAGAAGAACCACTCCAACAGCCTGAGCTCTGGTTGACTCTTCTTTCTTTTTGCAAAAAATAATAATAATAATGAAAGATGGATTAGAAAAAGGAGAGAGGTGAAAGAAATTGGTTGCTGTGCCTTCACCTACAGTAATTTGAATAGTTCAGTATCTAAGGGGGAAACTGCTACCTTGTGGATTTCGAGTACTTGCATAAAGCCAGACAGCTGAGAAACTATTCTCAGTGCCACAGGATAAACTGTTTTCATGAAAACATACCAGCAAACTGATTAATAACACGAGATGGAGGAATGGGGCAGCAACGATGACACTGGAGATTACAAAAGCAGGCTAGCCATATTTATTAGCCTCCTTTGCACACTGCTTGACAATGACAAATCAACAAACCATATCAGAGTCCCGTACTACAGGAAATGAACCAGAGCAGCCCGTGCAGAGCTGTTGCCTGCACATCTTCAGCTGACTTTCAGGTGTCCCAGATTCATCCATTTCGGAAGAGCTCTGCAGATCAGAAATCACGATATACAGCTGTGCAAAGATTACAAGGATGCAAATAGATGGTTTTCTTCAGCAGAATATGTTTGCTCCTTACTGAAAATATCTCAAATGTGTGTGCTGAGCAGAATAAAAAGCAAGAATCACTTATTCATGTGGAAGAGATATCAGGGCTCAGTCTGCATGGCTTTGCACATTATGGAATCATTTATAGCCTTAATCATAAGTGCTTATAAAATGCTCTTCCTCATCAGAATTCTCTTTTCATACTTGCATACAAGAGTTCAGGCACTTGCACAGGTGTAAATGACCATGCAGAGAGATCTACTGAAAACAGCTAGACCCTGAAGTCTTTCACATATATGCCAAAACATGTCTCTGCTCGCAATAGCAGAGGGAGGAAAGAGCGAAACCTGAAGCCATAGGAAGGAGTGAAAAGGAGTATTAAAACCCCCCTCTCTCCCAACATTAGTGCTACTTGGTGGGAATTACAGCTCCTGTTATTGTACCTTGCCTTTGACCCCAGAAGGCTGCTCTATCAGACAGGGAATTAGCAGAAAGTCAACATGTCACACTCTGACCCTGAGACAACAGCCAGAGCAGGTTATCATAGGAGTTGTTACAGCATTAAAAATGGAATCCTCAGTTGGCCAGTTAAGCCTGCTTCAAGCTGTCAGAATGATGCAAAGCAGCAGCATCAGGTCAGAGAAACTGGCGTTTTCAGGTTTTAGAGTATAAAGGTGAATACCAGTCCTGTGACAAAGAATGTTCGGATTCATAGACCCAGTTCTGCATGCTTTTGAATTGTTCCTAGAAAGCTGTTAAGATTCATAACTAACCCATCTCGAAAAAAAAAGAAAGAAACAAACCAAAAAACAACCCAGAAATAAACATCTAATCAACAAAAAAAAACCCAAATCCAACAAAAGTTTGTCCTGAGCATTTTGTATTCCCAGTTAGAGCTAGCCTTGGATGCAGCTGTTAGACAATCTTCTCCCAGACCAAAACACACCACTTTATCCAACCCACATTTGCTTTTCAACTCATGTCCACTGCAAGGTATTTTAAGAATTACAAAATCCAGTGTGGGGAAGTTTGGTTCCAAACAAAATAACTGTTTTATTTGTTAAACTAGACTAAACTCACAGCACTGTGTGTGTCTAAATAATAAGAAGGGAGCTGGTAGATATAATTCTGCAATTCCAGGAGGTCGATGGCATTAACCACTGCTATTTGGCCCAGATTGCTCCACATACTTAAATGGTTATATTTTATCTACCACTGCATTCCTTCCCCCTGTATATTCAGCTGTAATTACCCTATCTTTCTGGATGATACCTCAGGTAGTCATGACTGTTGTGCTACGGGGAGCTAGGGAAAGATCTTCAGCTTTAAAAGCTGCTGCAGGTTTTTGCAGGTGTGTTTGAGACCAGCACAGCACAAATGAAGTTACCTAATGCAAGAATCAGACAATATGGACCTCATGCACAGAGGGGCAATTAGCACAAACAAGGGGATAATCTAGGATAGTGGAAAAACAAACAGAACTCCTTCATGTTGAACCTGAAATCCCAATTACATAGCAGAACACAGATGTTAGTCCCATAAAATAAATACAACCAGCACCTTTGGGTTATGACTAAATCCTGCAGGCACTGAACAAAGCATATACCTTTTCCCTTTATAACACCTTTTCCTTTTCTCTAGGAAGCAGACACTCTTTTGCACCCAATTCCCACCGTAGTTATTTCTATAAAGCAGATGATATTTAGTACCATTCCTTCACTACCTTGAAATGTACCAGAATCTCTCTTTCCCTCTCAAGAGAGGGATAGCAAAACTAAGATCAATGATTCTGACAATATAATCATCCAAGTCAGTATTTCCCTGGAGTGCAATTAGTCTTCCTTGTCTTATCCTCATGTATAGACCTTATTCCCTTGCTTCTGGCTAACTCCAGACCATTTCAACAAAATATGCTTCAACACCATCCCTGGAACAAGACCGGTTCAAGATGCCTCTAAAGATGTTAAGTGATACTCAAAACTCCCTCTCTGAAGGTGTCTCTCTCTGGTATATTTCTCCTCCAGAAAGCGACCCCAGGAATAATTAAAGTGTTTTAGATTGTCACACATGCATTTAGGAAAGCAGGTGTTGGGATTGCAGTGGTTTACAGGCTTCTAATAGAAACACACTACATAAAACACTGGGAGTCTACTTTGCTGTGCACATAAAACACAGCACAATATACCTCCTGTCGCAGTAATGAGCTCTAATCTTATGGGGTATTTCACATATGTATTTATAAGAAGAAAAACAATAAAATGCTACACACTTAAAAGGATAAAGCAAAGTGTTTGGCCAGTAGCACTAGCAAGAAATCAGAAGGGTTTTTATTCCTGTCAACAATACTGCAGAAAGACAAAGATAAACACAGAATCAGAGGATAATCCTGGTTGGAAAGGACCTCCTAGATCCCCAAGTCCAACCATCCCCACACCAACAAAAAACCTCAATCCCTGAGAGTTTGACAAACACAAATTAAGCCCCTCCATGCTGCCACTCGAGCAGAGCATGAAGCACAATGGCTACATGGTTCTTCAACACCACCAGACACGGGGACTCCACAGCCTCCCTGAGAAGGCCTTGCCAGTGCCTCCCCACTCTTTCTGGAAAGAATTTCTTCCTCAGATCAAATCTAACCCTCTCCTGCCTCAACTGCAGTCCATTGCCCCGGCTTCTGTCAGCAGTCACCAAGGAGAAGAGGCCAACAACCACCCCTCCATAAACCTCCCTTCAGGGAGTTGTAGAGGGCAATGAGGTCTCCCTTCAGCCTCCTCCACTCCAAACTAGACCTGCCCAGCTCCTTCAGCCTCTCCTCAAAGAGTGCTGTACAAAAAAAAAAAAAAAGTTGTTTCATTTTTCTTTTGCTATTTTTTTAATACTTATAATTAATATCAACACTTTCTTCCACTTCTGAGACTGATTTTCACAGAGGAGTTCCTGTTTAGCCCTGAGAGCATCACAACATTTGGACTTGGTGGGAATACGACGCCCTCTCAATTTCAGGTTTAGAATGCAATGTTTAGGCATCTAACCACCCAAGAGAGCTTTTGATTCTCATATATTCTCTCTCTTTATCCATTTTAATATAAGACATTCATGTACTGAACAAGGGCACTCGGGACAGGCAACATGTCAAGTTTCTGTGCTTTGTAATACTTAAATCTCTTACTAAATCTATCAGCCAGATCCATGAGTGAAAAGCTTTGCCCCAACACTTCTTATACAGCATGAAGAATTAGGAGCCAGTACATCAAGCAGTGAGCGTCTAACACACAAGCCCCAAATGGCCCAGAAGAAGGTTTTTCATGAGAGATGGTGTCTCAAGTTGAAGGTTAAGTCCCAGTGAATGGAGAGCTTGAGGTGTGAAAGTACTCACTTAGACATCTTCCCACTAGGATAGAATTAAATGAGGCAAAAGAAAATTTTCCACTCCTTGTGTGATGGCTCTTGGGACCTCGTGCAACCATAATTCTTGTAGTTTGGGCAGGAAACAAAAGATATCTTGGCAGCAGGATGTGCTCCTGGGAAAAGGGAGGGGGAGCATTATGTTCTCTATCAATAACCGCCTTAATGCAGTATGTACAAACCTTCAGAAGCCAGATGGGATGAGGATCCACATTGTCTTTCTCATCTTGCCAGACTCCTGCTGTAATCACACAACCACAGAATATTGGTTGGAAGAGACTTTTAGTTTAATCTCGTCAATCCATCATGGATTGGTCATCAATCCAGCATCTGCTTTCTGCTTGTCTTTCTTCTGTGGCATTTTGCATCTTTTGGATGAAACCCTGTCCTGGGTCCTTTGAAGTAACATGGAACAGAAATGATAATCACTGGTGTCTGCAAGACAAAGTTTTTCTTCGTCATTTAGGCCTAGAGATTTAGATTTTCTGTAACCTGGTCAGTTTAATCCTGGTACTAAATCCCAGGTACCAGTATAAATTGGGGACTGACCTGTTGGACTGCAGTGTAGGAGAAAGGGACCTGAGGGTTCTAGTAGACATCAGGATGACTATGAACCAGCAATGTGCTCTTGCGGCCAAGAGGGCCAACAGAATCCTGGGGGCAATCAGAAGGGAGGTGGTTAGCAGATCGAGAGAGGGTCTTCTCCCCCTCTACTCTGCCCTGATGAGACCTCATTTGGAGTACTGTGTCCAGTTCTGGGCCCCTCAGTTCAAGAAGGACACAGAGCTGCTGGAGGGTGTCCAGCCTAGAGCAACAAAGATGATGAAGGAAGTAGAACAGCTCCCTTATGAGGAAAGGCTGAGGGAGCTGGATCTCTTTAACTTGGAGAAGAGGAGGCTGAGGGGTGACCTCATTCATGCCCATAAATATATGAGTAGTGTGTGTCAAGACGATGGAGCCAGGCTCTTCTCATGGTCATCTAGTGATAGGACAAGGGGCAATGGGTGCAAGATGGAACAGAGGAAGTTCCATATAAATAGCAGAATCCCTCCTTCTCAGGGAGGATAATGGAGCATTAAAACAGGCTGCCCAGGAGGGTTGTAAAGTCTCCTTCTCTGGAGACATTCCAGACCTGCCTGGATCTGTTCCAGTGCTACTAGGTCTAGGTGATCCTTCTGTGGCAGGGGGATTGGACTAGATGATCTTTCAAGGTCCTTTCTGATCCCTAATGATTCTATGATTCTATGAAAACCAGCTTAGCACTTGGGGGAATAGAAATATGGGGTTAAAAAAAAATATAATCTCATACCCTCATAGGTGTTTTAATCTCTCAGTATAAGGCAGCCCTGTCCACTCCTACCTACAACTCTGGGCAACTTTCAATGACCAGGCTACTGTGTAAAAGGTAATGCCATACCCTAATCAGTGTAAGATCATTGGATGGTTCAGGACAAGACTAGACAACAGAGCTCATGAAAAGACTTGGTATTTAGATGCTTGGTCTCCTGATCCCCCCAAAAAGTGATACCTGTTTGATGAGCTAACTCCCTGCTGAAGAGGAAACCACTGAATAAGCCCTAAAATCATGACCTTAGGCAAGCTTGGTGTTTCTGCTCAAAAAACAGATTCTTAAGGTGTCTCAGTCTGAACAGGATTAGACTTTGTTTTTCTGAACTGTTGCCCTACCATAACTGCTTGTGCTGTTAATCAGCTGCTGGCTTCAGCATAGAACTGAGATGGAAACTGTGACTAAGCAGCGGAAAATTAGGGTTTAAGACTAACTTTATATGTAAAAATTATTACTATTACAGGAGGATGTAAGGCTCTGAGTCATGAACCTGTGTCCTGTATGAACTAGGAACTATTCAGACATGTAACTGTCAGACAAATGCTTGAATTTGAGTGTTTCTTACTTCTTATTTTATAGAATAACAGAGTCACAGAATCGTTTAGGTTTGATCTCTGAGACAGTCAAATCCAACCGTTAACCCAACATTTGCCAGGTCACCACTAACCCATGTCCCTCACTCAACATCTCCACAACGTTTCAACCCCTGCAGGGATGGGCACTCCACCACTGCCCTGGACATTCTGGACCAGGACTGGACAATATTTTCAGGGAAGAAATTGCTCCTCAGGGCCTATCTAAATCTCCCCTGACACAAGTAGATGCTGTTTCCTCTCATCCTGTTGCTGTTCCTTGGGAGAGGAGACCAACTCCTTCCTCTCCCCAGTCTCCTGAATTTGAAGGAGTTGTTGAGACAAAGAAGGTCTGCCCTAAGCCTCATTTTTTCCAGTTCAACCTTCCCAGGGCCCTTGGCTGCTCCTGAGAGCACTTGTACTGCTTCCCCAGTTCCATTGTCCTTCTCTGGGTATGCTCCAGCTCCTCAGTGTCTCTCTAGGAGTGAGTGGAACAAAATTGAAGCCAGGAGTTGAGGTGCAGCCTCACGAACACCCATTACAAAGGGAAAATCCCTGCCCTGGTCCTGCTGGCCACACTGGTATTGATATAAGCCAGAATGTTATTTATCATTTTAAGAATGTGAGCACAGGCTTGCACATCTTCACCTGCTGTAGACCAACACCTCCAGGTCCTTTTCCCCAGGCATTTTCCAGCTGCTCTGCACCGATTCTGGAGAATTACAGGGGTGCAAGAGCAGGCACTTGGCACTTGTTGAACCTCAGACTGTTGGGACATGATCCCTCATCCAGATCACTGATAATGGATATGAAATAGAACTGGAACTGCTGTCAACAAAGCGTTCAGAGGAAACTGGGAATTCACAAAATTAGGTCTATCCAAATGCAAAGAAAACAGCACTTTGCATTTGTGGGATTTGACCTCTTGTTCCTTTCCATTAATTCACATTCCCTCCGGTTCTCCTTTGTCCCTGTCTTGTTTAAATTATTCCACGCTTAATTTTAGCCTTGTGTTTCATTGAACCATTGAGGTTAAGGAACAAATCAACCAATTATCAACAATAAAGCACAATGCTCTGCAAGGACTCATTTCCAGAATTTAAACTTCATGTGATTGATCTGCCCCTATCCTAGTGATGATGCAACTATGCTGTGAAGGTCAGGAATCTTACTGCTCACAAACTAGCTAAAGAAGGATACAAGAGGTACCTGACCCCTGGACCGTTGAATGAGCACGTCAGCAAAAATAATGAAACACAGGTGTTTCTTTTCAATGTGATGCATTGCTGAATGCAGAATCCCTGTAGCCCTCAGACCTTTGCTTCCACCTATGTGATGGTCTGGATTTTCCACTCAAGAGAGTCTTATAAACATCATAGAAGTAATGAGTTTATTGAGACCTCCTGTAGCCTTTAGTTTACAGTGACATCCTTGCTTGTATAAGTATCAAGAACGGGGTGAAGAAACACCATGAGAGCCTGTTTTGTTGTTAGCTCTTTCTTTGCTTTTCTTTTGCAAAATATATTCAGAAGAATGACAGGAGCCTCATAACAAATGATCATTACTGAAGATATCCTCTCTTATTTGCAGCTCCTGGAGAGGAATCAAGAGCATTGGCAGGCTACACTGGCTTAAAATTGTGCTATTTGACAGGTAAAGATTTTATTGAGAGTTTTAGTTTTATTTCTGCTTCCTTTACATAAAGGCGGGGGTGGGGGGGGAATATGGAAGGAGATGAAGCCAGGAGGCACTTATGCCCCACACCAAAAATCATAGCAGCATAGTGGTTCTGTGGGGGTTCTCCACACTCCATCTACCACTCATTTAAACTCCTGGTTTAAACAGAATGTCTGTAAAAATGGGGGGAGGAAGGGGTGTTTGTGGGATCACACAGAAAAGGAACCAAAGGCTAATAAAAGGTAAGAAGAGGAATGGCAGCCATTAAGTTGGAACAACAACAGAAACAATCCTATCTCATAAACGAAAGGAATTACAATGGAAAATGTATAATATAGACCAGCATAGGAGACAGGATAATGATTTACTGAAACTTCTGTGCCTCATGCTTTGGAGCAGCAATGTGAAATTTGGCAAATAAGAGTATGCCCTTTGCATGAACCCTTTATCCCCACATCCCAGAATCTGCCTTTGGTAAAACAGTTTCCACTTGCATGCAAGTAAAGGTTTGGATTTAGCTTGGCCACAAATTTGCAGTAACACTGGGCAGTTTTAGGCAGAAAGGGAAAGGGGGCCCATAGGGAAGACAGAACAGTCCCTTCCCAAGTCTGGAACACACTCAGATTTGAGTCCCTTTTAAAGTCTACCACTTAGTCCTAGGTCTGCCCAGTGTCCTTGTCCCATGGATAATAATGATCCACTACAGCTTCTGGTAATAGCTCAAGTGACAGCAGGCAGCTGCATAACTAAACTCTGAATTAAGAAAGTATGATAAACAAGACCAGAAATCCTCTCTCTGGCAATTTTTTGCCTCTTTGACACCAAAACTTTTGCATTTTTTCAAGAACACTAAATTTCAGGCAGTTTCAAATAACAGGTAGCAATATTTATTTTCTTTAAAGGTTTTCTTTGCTGAATACGAGCCCTGATATTTACCTAATTCTTTGTAACCTACACTTCTATTTTCCCCCCTACCCCCCTCCCCAGAGCTGGAGGGGTTTAGCAACCTCATCTGCCAGTCCTCCCAGTACCCGTGGGTGTATCCCATCAGGTCCCATGGACTTGAACATGATCTTCACTTACAATGGGTGGTTCTTCCTTCCAGTCCCTGCTGTTATCTTCCAGGACTCCAGGAGTGTGGCTGGAGGCCTTTGCAGTGAAGACTGAGGTAAAGAAGTCATTGAGAACCTCAGACTTTTCCATGTTCAGTAAAGAGGTGTTTGTTTTGTTCACGTATTTAGTTCTAAGAAATGCCATTCCTATTTGCAATGATTTGAAAGTCCATACATAAATAAGTCTGGGAGCAATTACCAAATGTTTGATTTCAGGAACACATTTCTAAGTATGTATGTGCACAAGCCACTGCGTGGTTTTAAATATGATATTTCACTGGGTTATGCATCTTCCTGGATGCTATTCTGCCACAAATATCTGTGCCCAGTATCAGCACTAGGACATTCATTACAATCTTGACTAATGTAAATGCCACTGAATCATGAAAGCTGCATTCTACCAGTGCAAAATGCTTGGAGGATCATCATGAGGCAAAGGAAAAAACATACAGTTAAGAAATTCCCTTCTTCTTCTTCTTGTAAACAACAGTTTGATGTGTGAATGACTTGAAGGAAGAGTGCCTCCAGCACACTGCTCCTTGTGGTTTGGTTCTGAGAGTCTCAGTTCAGGTCAAGAATTGCAGCTGTTGTTTGAGGGATTTTCCCAGATCTGGGTGTATCAGGTGTTGCATGATGCTTCGAGCACCGAGACCTGTCATCACACTGACAGAGTGTGACATGGGGAAATTACACGAAGCAGCAAGGCAGAAATGTGAAAGAAAACTCATGCAGATGCCAACCAACACTTCAAGCAGAAATTGTTACAAAAGGTTTAGAGCTCCATGAATAAGAGAGAATCTCTTCAGTCCCAAGATTGTGATATATTACTGTGCCATCCACTATATAAAGCTCCAATTGAAAAAAAAAAAAAAGGAGAAAAAAAAAAAGAGGGGGTAAAAAAAAAAGGAAAAAGCAATAGAAAGGATTTTAGAAGAACTAAGCTGTCATCCTATGCTCTACACCATTAACTCAGGGGTGGCTCTGCCAAGGGGTGCTTAGTACTGCATGAGTATTCCGGTCTGAAAAATGAGAAAATTTAATCCTTGTAGAATACATTAATCTTCACCCCAATTCTACGTGACATTGTCAGCAGTTAATTTAACAGTAGAGCTTCACAAATGAAAGATCAATGCAGGGGAAGTTCCTCTGAAATCTTAGTTTATGCACTTAACACTGTCTAAAACCCACAACCCAGAGAGAAAGGTGTCTGTTATTAAGTGAACCAGTGAGTAATTAAAGCAAAAACATGAAATTGCAGATGTCCTAAATTTCCTACACACTTCTTTTTCCCAGACACCTATAGATTTCCACAGAAGAAAGGTTTTTTGACTAAGCCATTGATGTTTTCCTCCTTCTTGTAGAGGGCACCACACAGCCTTGCACACCCAGCAATGGACTAAACCAGAAGTAAAACTGAAAGACAAACTTAAAAAGAAGGAGCAAAATAAAAAAAGTCTCAAAAACCTCAAAATAAACGCAAATACCTTTCCCAATCCTAGATTCCAAGAATTGAGACTGAGACAGGGAAATCTACAATTTTCAAAGGCAGATTGTCCAGAGGTGGGCCAGACCTGAAGGAGAAAGGCACCTACGGCAGAACGTCTGCACACGGTTGGATTTTTGCCACTGGTGCTCTAAAGAGGAGGATGGAAATGTGAAATAATAATGTCATTATTTTAAAGGATTTAAGCAATGAAACACCTCTCTGACCATTTGAACAGGAGCCAGCAGTGTGCCCAGATGACACAAGAGGCCTGTGGCATCCTGGCTTGTACAGGAAGAGTGTAGCCAGCAAGACTAGGAACATAATTCCCCTCCTCCCTGTGTAGGTGGCACTGGTGAGGCCTCTCCTCAAGTCCTGGGGGAAATTCTGGACTTCTCCCTTCAAGAAAGAGATTGAGAGGCTAGAGCTGGTCCAGAGAGGCAACGACACTGGGTTGGAGACTGGAGGGAAAGAAGGCATTCAGTACAAAGGTGGAAAAAAACTGCCCAGAGAGGCTGTGGCTGCTCTATCCCTGGAGGTGTTTGAGGCCAGGTTGGAGGCACTGAGCAATTGAGTTAAGCAGAGAGGCATCACTACCCATGGCAGGGCGTTGTAGTAGATGGGCTCTGAGGTCCCTTCCAAACCTAAACCATTCGATCAGTGTTTTTACCCCTCCATCAAGTGTCCATTTTGATTTGGCAGTGGCCAAAATCTTGCAGCTAGTTCAGAGTTACTGACCATGAAACACACAGAGTGCATTAATCAGGTCCTCAAAGCCACAGACAGCAGTGCAACAGACCTACTACCACTCTGCAGTCTCTGCTTCATCTTGGTTCAGATTGATGAAACATGAATCCCTTGTAACCTAAATTCTGAGTAGGGTGTCCATAACTCCCTGAAGGGAGCTTGTAGACAGGTGAAGGTTGGGCTCTTCTCCCAGGCAACTAGTGACAGGTCTAGAGGGCTTGAACCTGCACCAGGGGAAGGTTGGGTTGGATGTTTGGAAGCCCTTCCTCACGAAAAGGGTGATCAGAAACTGGAATGGACTGGAATGGGCAGTAGTGGAGTCCCCATCCCTGGAGGTTTTTAAGAACAGACTGGTTGTGTCCCTTAGTGCTTTGGTCTAGATTGTGGTGATGTTAGGTCATAGACTGGGCTAGATGAGCTCAGAGGTCTTTTCCAGCCTCAGTAATTCTGTGATTCTGTGGTTCTGTGACCAAAAGTGTAACTTCTTGCTTACAGGATTATCAAAAAAATTAAACACTAAAAAGTAAGTGAGGCTTCCTACTTGTGAACACCCCATCAACTCTTCCAGGTCATAAGATTATGGAAGCACAACTGAGCAGGTCTATTGGTTTTTCATGCAACTTGTCTTAAGGAGGACAACCAGCTTGTTCCAGTTCTGGTGCACACCTGCACCATCCAGTCCTATACCCTACACACTGTGCTGTGCAGCCAGAAATAAAACTTCATAGCTTTTTAGCTACAACTACAAAACAATAAAGCAGAAAGTAGCTCAAGCCAAAGTTAGTGAAAACACATTTCTCAATAGACTGGAGCGAGGTAGAAATGGTGGTGGGAAATCACCTTTCTGCTCCTCTGACATCAGTTGCCATGAAGGGAAATTCCAGGCTGGCCTTAGACACAAGCAGAGCAGTGATCAGCTTCTACACACTGCTTTTGTCTCTAGGGGTTTGCACAGACCCAGGTTTTTGGTATAAATTTGCAAGGATTTACAGAACAAAAGTCCATCTCCAGTGCGATTCCTCCCTTAATAAAACTGCAAAATCAGTCTTAGCAAACGTGTGAGTGTGATGAACGTTTATGTCGCCTCTCACAGACTCATAGATTCAAAGAATGGTTCAGGTTGGAAGGGACCTTCAAGATCACCTAGTTCCAACCCCCCTGCCATGGGCATGGACACCCCACACTAGACCAGGGTGCTCAAGGCCCCATCCAGTCTGGCCTTGAACACTTCCAAGGAGGGGGTAGCCACAACCTCCCTGGGCAACCTGTTGCAGTGTCTCAGCACCCTCATTGTGAAGAACATCCTTCTGACTGGCAGTCTAAACCTCCCCTCTTCTTGCTTGAAACCATCCTCCCTGGTTCTACCCCTCAAAGCCCTTGGAAACAGCCCCTCCCCAGCTTTCCTGCCACCTTCTTCAGTTACTCACAGGCCATTCTAAGATCTCTTCTGCAAGCTGAGCAGCCCCAACTCTCTCAGCCTCTCCACAGAAGAGCTGCTTCAGCCCTCCACTCATCCTCATGGCCCTCCTCTGGACACGTTCCAACAGTTCAATATCTTTCCTGTGTTGGGGTCTCCAGAACTGGATGCAGTACTCCAGATGGGGTCTCACAAGATCAGAGTACAGGGGGAGGATCCTCTCCCTCGCCCTACTGGTCACACTTCTCTTGATGCAGCCCAGGATGTGGTTGGCTTTCTGGGCCACAAGCAAACATTGCCTGCTCATGTTGAATTTTTCATCCACCAACACCCCCAAACCCTTTCAGGGCTGCAAACTTTGTCTTCCAGCAACCCTTGTCTCATAATAATTAAAATGTCTGTTGATTCTTCCAATCCTTTCATCTCCTTTCTAAAAATTAAAAAAAAAAAAAAGAAAAAGGAGAAGGTTTGTCTATCTGATTAACAGTTAATATGTTCCACACACTGGAGCTTTCATCTGTTAAGAAGAGCAAGACAGAGTTTTTTGGATATTGCTGAGAATGCAACATGTGGAATTAACTAGAATAATAATCCACGAAGAAAGCGTCTGTGACATTGATTGTCATGTCATTTGTATTAAGCAAGGTGGGAAGGATAGCTGTGAGGAATTAGGATGATGTTATGACTTGCCATGAGAACAGTGCACTGTGAAAGATTTGCAAAAGAGCAGAGCATTGTACTCTTAGTTTGCTTCAGTATAACCCAGTCAGTGGCCAGTAATAACTATCACTCGATAATAATTTGGTGCCCTGAGCCAGACGTATCAACATTATCGTCCAAACTTAAATCAGCTATTACTTATGATCATGGGTCAACATTGGTCAGCGATAAATGGTAATTAGTGCTCCTTTGCAGAAGGGTTTTCAAAATATAGGCTTAGACCTGTGCAGAAAATGAAGAAGTGCTGCCATAATTCTATTTTTTTTAATACAGAACTACTTTTGAGGCAGTGAAGAGTGGACTGAAAATCCAGATAAAGTGAAGGGTACTGAATTGAAGTAGTATTTTTGCCTATTTTTTGAATAGCTTTGTTCACAGCATCAACAAGAAAATTACAATTTGTCAACAAAATCAAATATGATTATTTGAAAAACTGTTGTTCCATTGGAAAATATGGCTGCTGTGTCCATAACTGGATTTGAGAGCAGATATATGGCTTTAGTAAAACTACTCTGTATGACTTTCCTATGGGAAAACAAAAGAAAACAAACTAAGGAGGGGGAAAAAAGGGAGGGGGAAAGCTTGAAGCCTGAGAATATCACTTAATAAAGTCCAGACATGAATCATGGTGTTTAAAATCATTAGTATCCCTGATCCAAATAAAACAGAAAGCTGAGCTAATTCAGGTGCTGTACAAATAAAAACTTTCTAGCTGTATTTAGGACAGACTCTGAGAGAAAGAAATCTCAGCTTATATCAGCAGAATAAATGTGTAGCACTGTTCATTTCTACAGCAGACAAAGATCTACACAGTACATCAAAAGACTGCAAGGGACATTTAACTGCTTTACTTTAATCATTTATTATACATTGCCAGGAAATCACTGCATTTTTATTAACAGAGCAACAAGAAAATGATCACACAGCATTCCCCCTGCTTCTTATAGGAAAAACTTTCTGTAAAACGTACTGAATCAACTCAATCTGCTATTAATGATATAGTATCAATACCAAAATGCTATTTTGCCAAACTAAACCATCTGAAACAAAAATCATAGAATCATTACAGTTGTAAGAGACCTAAAAAATCATCCAGTATGTCCGTCAACCTGATCCTGCCATGTCTATTGAATCATGTTCCCTAGCACCATATCTTCTTGTTTTCTGAATCTCTCTGGGAATGATGATTCCACCAGCTCCCTGGGCAGCCTGTTCCGATAAACCAAGCTGAAAAACAGAGCAAATATTAAAACAACATCTTGCCCTCAACTGAAGCAAGTAGATAGGGCATGAAGTACCGGTTAGGTAGGTCTAATGCTGTGCAGCTCTCAGTCCTGCCCAGGTGCAGAGCATGGTTTGGAAAAGTGTTCTTCATCCATGTCACAATGCATTTGCAAGCTCAAGCTGTGCATGTGCCAGGAATGGAGAGTGTAGATTTATGGGAAGTCTTGAAGCCATCCTCAATTCATGATTCAGATGCAGTCTTAGAGGCTCCCCATCATCACTGTAATTTGAAGAAGCGTGGTGATACAGCTATAGGTCACATCTTCGCTCTATCAAAACAAGGGGAAGCAAATTATTTTAAGAACCAAGCACCTCTTCAGGCTGTTCATCTTGAATTTCTTCCACACGTGCCACATGAATTCTAATGTTTGTTGCAAGACAAGAAAAAACAGAGTAAATTCAATCTTAAAATTTAAATCCACAGCCAAGCGATACAAAATGTATTATGAATTAGGCTGTAGCAGCTCTTCTCTGAGATGATTAGCTTCCAAAGTCCATCATCTAACTATAGAAAATTTGGTGAAAAGCGAGTCAAGATTAATCAGACTCATTTAACAGAATTATAAATATTTCCTACAATCGTATCAGGATAGCAGTTGGCCATATTGCCAAAAAGAGTCTTGTAAACGGAAAAGTTATAAATAAATAGATAAGCCTTTTGGTTGGTTTCCTCCTTGCTTAGAAAAAGAACATGATTTTTTCATCAGGTTAAAGAAAGTTCAATAATGTTCTTAGGCGCTGAAGTGAAAGAGTAAATCAACTGATTTCCTACTTGACCATCAGAATCAATTTAATGAATGCTAGGCTTTGAGATTTTTACTAATTATTGTTAGTGATGACACTTTTTAGATCCTGATTGAAGGGTCTGTGAGGGAAGGAAATACAGCCTTGTGATGGAGCAAAGACTGTCTTTAAGATCTCTGGCTAAATCCCAACATCCTGACCATAGTGGTCCAAACCTAAAACATTTCCATTATCCTCCCAGTTGTTCTGGAAACATGGGGACAGAAGTTGAAGGAGAGAGGTTGAAGAAATTCAGTTTGGTTGGTTTTAGTAGGTTTCTTTGCTTATTATGGTACTCACTGGCCAAATAACACTTCAACCAAAGCCAAAGACATCTGCACCACAGTGGCAAGGAAAGGTGGATGTATGAGCTTACCCAAGGTGTGGTTACCGCTGCAGGGCACCGTAGAATTATTTTGCCTCTTCAGACTTCAATTTGTGATTTTTTCCCCAAAAAGCATTTCATCTCCACGTCTGTCAGGAACAGAGAATGAAAGAAATGTCACTGGTAGTTTCTTTTCCACAGGAATGTTATCCTTCCCCTCGGTTCTCAATCCGTAAATTACTTTCCCATTTGGTGTTTGTGCTTTCACAGGCAGAATGCTTGTTGTTCTTCCCTTTTTCACTAACTTCTTCAAAAATCAATTTTTTTTAATGTTTTAATTAGAAATTCATCAAGAATCATTTACTTTTTTTCTCTGAAGACGAAAAGTGAGTTTCAGGGAGTGATTAGATCCATTCCCTTAAAATTTCCACAGTTTTTAGAATCAATCAAAAAAACAAACACTGACAATCTAAAATACAAAGAAATATGGTTACTTCAGCTGCCAGCAATTGTACCAAAATGACAACTCAAAGAAGGAAAAGAATTATTGCGGTTTTAAACCTTCTCAGATGAAATACAGTTAAATCCTCAGAACCCAAATCTTCACATATTCCTAAAAGAAAAAAAAAAAATCCCAAACCAAATTCATGTCTTCTCTTTGACATTTCCTTAGGAGTCACAGGAGGGATAAGACCTTGTTTCTTATCAATTTGCCAAGCCAAATCCAAACTGCAGATCTGCCCTGATGTTGAAACAGATCAGTTTCCAAATGAGAAGGTTTTGAACAGAAATCCAAGAGCTGCAACTGCAAGGACCAGCATCAACCAGTCCCTGCACCAGCTGAACCACAGATGTACGAAGTTTCAGATGTCAGTGTTTGAAATCATTCATTTCAACAATTCCAGTTTAGAAAGAAAGCAAACTTATTCTGATTTTTATTGATAAAACTGAGAATACATGACATTTCGAGCATCTCCTTAATTTTCCTGCTCCAGGATATTATTTATTTATTTTAAAAATCATAATCCTGCATAAAAGACAATTGGATTAAATACCATTTGGGGGGAGAGGGGGGAATGACATGCATTATTCCTACCCTCACAATACTCTATCTCAATATTTTATCACAAGAGGGTTTGTAAAGTTGGCTTTAAAGTGCTATGCCAACTAAAATTGCAAACCTACTCTATGAACAGGAGAAAAATCTCATCTCTCTGTCTGCTTTCCCAGCTGACAGTTCTTGTCATCAGAACTATACCGTTTGGTTGTGATGGATTCAGGCTGAAGGGAGGGACAGCAGTGTTGTGAGAATGAGGGCTACTGAAGCATATGAGCTTACTCAATTTAGACACACACTGACTGTTCAGGCCAGTTATCCAAAGCACTGCAGACGGTGTCATTTACCAGTGGTCCCTTAAAGGAGGAAGGTTTGATGGCTGCCTTGAGTGGCACTGAAGAGGTCATCATAGATGCCCATGGTGCACAAGGCTTGAGAAGGAATGGATAGGAAAACTGGTAAGTTTTGCCCACGGGATAAGGAAACAGAAGATCCTTGAAACGGCTTTATTTTTGTGTGGACTGGAAGGTGCCTCTACCAAGGCTTCTGTTTAAGTTCTCAAAAATCTGCCTGGAGCATCTCAAGAAGCAAATGAAAAATGCCATCTGGCTACAGCTAGTAAAATATTGCCCATGTAAGAGGGGTATAGAGAGAGAGCAATAGAAGAGAAACCGTTTGCAATCCTGCCCCACTTTGGAATCTCTTAAAATAACGCCAGGAGACTTGAAAAGGCACTGCTGGCAGTAGAATATTTGAGTATAAAACTGAAAAACCATTTTGAAAACTCAGAGAGGATTTGTGGTCCAATTGGATCAATAATTTGAAGCACAGGACCCAACCATTGTGACCACACAACAGAAATAATTGCAATCACTGCTAAAAAAAGTAACATGTCTCAACACAGCTGAGATCAGGCTAATGATTCACTTTGTTTTAAATGTGAATTATTGAAAGCAGGAATCAGAAAGTTCAAGGATGAAATTAGCCTCAAAACAAATTAATCTATTTTAAAACTTTTGGAAAAAAAAAAGATCCTAACTTGTACAGTACTGAGGGGAAAAAAAAAAGAAGAATCTACAGAATACATCTCCAACCTTCCAAGCTCAAAGTTAATCTGATGATATATCTGAATACTGATAACCTGGGCACAGATCCATCTCCAGAGAGAGATACGCCTGCTATGATTATCTCTCTGGTAGCTGTCAAACAAAGAGATGTCATTCTGTCTACAGTTAAACAACAACAGATGGAACAGACCCTCAGCCAAGGTAAGTAGCATCACTCCACTGCTTTCAAACGGAGCTGTACCATGGTTTGCACTAGCTGAAGATCTGTTCCAGATCCCTATTCCAAGGCTAGGGTTAATCTCATCTCTAATATAGGCTGAGATCATCACCAAAGAAGCTACAGAAGGTTCTGTGTCCTTAAGACACAACCTTGTGTTTGTGGTATCATTCATTTACCCTCATCAGTTAAGTTTTCTGCTTGCTTTAGAGGACACTTAATGTGCAAAGACTCTCCTCTTCATAAATTCATGAGCTGCAGCATCCTGCGAATGCACAAAGTTCCTTGGATGGAAGGTGCCCCATCTTAGCTGATTTTGCATATTGCATCTGACCAGCTGCCTGAACAGCTTTTACAGCTCTTACTCCAATGACAGAAACGGGAATTTTTAGACAGCAAATCATTAGTTGCTAGGAGTTGCTTAAAATTGGTCAGATTATCTGAGCCTGCTGCAAATACACTTCTCCATACATTGACTATATGGAATCATAGAATAACTTCAGCTGGAAGGCATTGTAAAGCTACATAAACAACTTGCACTGAGGCTGACATCTCCCTTCCAATTGTTTATATTTAGGCGAGATAAGTTCTAGACATCATGCCCAAGACTTCTTTTTACCTGTAACAACAAGAATTAATGGATCATAGAGTCATTACAGATCAGAAAGAACCTCAAAAGATCATCTAGTCCAATGCCCCTGCCACAGCAGGATGACTTAGACAAAGTTGCACAGGAACAGATCCAGGCAGGTCTGGAACACCTCAAGAGAAGGAGACTCCACAATACCCTTGGGCAGCCTGTTCCAATGCTCTGTTATATTTATATGGAACCTCCTCTGTTCCAGCTTGCATCCATTGCCCCTTTTCCTATCACCAGATGACCTTGAAAAGAGCCTGGCTCCATCCTCCTGACACCTACCCTTCACATATTTATAGATATCAGTGAGGTCTCTCCTCAGCCTCTCCTCAGCCTCCTCTTCTCCAAGATAAAAAGACCCAGCTCCCTCAGCCTTTCCTCATAAGGGAGCTGTTCTACTTCCTTCATCATCTTTGTTGCTCTACACTGGACACCCTCCAGCAGCTCTGTGTCCTTCTTGAACTGAGGGGCCCAGAACTGGACACAATACTTCAGATGCAGTCTCACTAGTGCAGAGTAGATGTGGTGAAGACCCTCTCTCGATCTGCTAACCACCCCCCTTCTGATCCAAGGACTAAAGCAACCCTGTCACAATTTTTCAAAATCACAGTTCTCTTTCTTTAATATTATAAAAAATTAGGGATCTGAAAATCATACTATATGGTTGTATAATTTATATTTTGATTTGAGGTTATTTTATCTCCAAATCAAAATATACAATCCACTGAGAATAAATGTAAATCCTGCGCACATGTTTACTCCTAGGGAAAAAAAAGGGAACAGAAAGAATGCTCCACATTCACCAATCTTCATTCCAAAATTCCCACAACTCCAGTATCATTTGATATCCTGACCTACAACCATAGTGTTTTGGCTAGAATACAAAATGAAAGGGAACCATTTTTCATTCTCTCAAGTGATTTAATCTTGAAATTACCTTAATCCACTGATATTCATAATGAAACATATTTCAGTTTCATCATACATTTGCCAAGTGGGTCTGAAATACTGGTGTTTAAGATAATGTGTGTTGGATTTGTGATTCGTGAACATCGCAAGTGGAAAATGTCTATCAGATGAGCCATTCCCACCAGTACAGACTCATTCCTCAAAAAACATTCTCTGGTCTTTTGTCCGGCCTTATTTCAAAGTCCGTCTGGGTGTATAAGTTAAATTCTTATGAGCAAATATGTTATTAAAATATGTGATGTGTTTTGGCTCTGTAATTTTACCCTAAGACTTCTCTTTATTACTCAGTGTGGGCAAAAAGAAAAATATATATAAAAGTTACTTCTTTTGTTTACTCTTGGTCTGGAAGGGACCACCCAAAATCCCACTTAACAAGGGACCCACATCAAATGGTGTGTAATAGTCTGAAGCAACCACAGTGGCTAAGACTTGTTCAGAGATAGCCAGACATGCATCATAAGATTATTATAAGTGCAGCTACAGCAAACTGCAGTTCAAGGCCACCTGCAAAGTGCAGTCAGAAAGCTTTATGAACCCTCAGATGGTGAAGCTAACCCTCAGCTCCATCCTGCTGCAATTGCGTCCAGTATCTGCATGTAAGCTGCAATGTCTCTGGTGTAGGAATAGCTGAGGGACACACCACATGAGAGAAAAATGGTTTCATTGCGGAGACAAGGGCATTTAAAAAGTGCAGTGGCCAGAAAGAGCAGCATTTACAAAAATTCCGCTCATCCTACTGACATCACTTGGAAGGCTCATGTAGTAAACAGGCACTTTGCTGCACACCAGAACCTTGATTGATTTCTATCGATCCTGTATTAGATGAAGAAATGCTTGGAAAGAGAAGGAACAGGCTTTTATTTTACAGTGTAAGCTAAATGCAACTCTCTCAAAGGACAATCCTTCCTTCTTATATGGTCACTGTTAACTCTGATAGCCAAGAAACATAGAGTGCTTAAACGGCACTATCCTACCTCAAATACAGTCACACTTTTACTGTTAGTGCAAGTTATCTTATTCTCATTTTATAAGCCAAAACCTCAGAAGCAGAGGAACATAATCATAACTCATCACCCAGCCCTGGCTATATGACATATAGTTCCCAGAATCAGGATTTTGTTATAATGAAAAGCAGATCCAGCTTTTAGAACAGGATTTACAGCACTCTACAGAAGACACTAAATCTGAAGGTTTTCTCAACTTCTACCTGTTCTGCCTAAGGATATCTGTGAGTTTGGTAGCTCTGCAGGTTGAGAGCTGTGGATCTGTGACCAGGCTAAGAAAACTAAAACACTCAGATACAGAAGAAGGAATTTTTATGAAGGCAGCAGAGGGCAAAGCAGTATGGCAGCAGATCAATGTTCAGAGCATGCCTGCTTGGAAAGGAGGAGGTCTAGATATCATGCCCTCCTAAATTTGGAAAGTTTAAACATGCTTTTTAGAGTCTCTTTTATCACCAAACTAATAGTGAAGGAAAAGAGATGAAGAATATGATGCAAGATGACCCATCTGAGCAGATAACAGGTAAAGGCAGGGTCTGGCTAGAACATAGAAGTAAAGTCTGTGATCCTGGGAGAGCTGAGGGCTCTGGTATATGAACAAACAATAGACTTAGCCCAAACATGGACTCAGGAATTATCTTTCCCTAATGCTGACCTCAGAAGGCGGGTAGAGGAGTATATCCAGAGGCAGATTGAACCTAGCAAGAGTTGTGATTAAAAAATCCATACCAACCACAGCCCAACACGCTATGCCCAGCAAAGGGATATCTTTTCTGATGCTTTCCTATCTCTTCTCAACCTCAGAAAAGTTCTCTAAGACCTTTCTGTTGTCCAGCTCAAACTCTGCTCTCTTCTGTTCTGCTGTGAACCCGAAACATATGAAACTCTTGCTTCAGGGGCAGTTTCACATCGTGCTACAGTCGTTGGATAAAATGAGTAAACATTTTCTGTGGAAGCAGAAAGCAGAACCAAGAACTCTGCCTTCTAACCACAGGCTTTGCTGTAATGTGTCTTGTCCTACGTGTGTGATTTCTCCTCTTGTGAACCTCAGTTGTCTTTCCTCTACTGCTACCCATCTTTCAAGGTGGGGACAGCAGTTATCTTCCCTTACCCCAGAGCAGACTACAGTAAAAGGTAATAAATTTTAAATGCCACCTATTGAAAAGTCATTTCCTCCCATCACCAGAAGGATGCACAAGAGGTGGGTAACAGGTCTTTCTTCTTCCAAGGTTAGGATTATTATTGCCCAAACTGACACACTTTGTGCTGAACTCAATGCTCTTTGCACATGCCGGGCACTCAGAGGACACCCGGCAGACCAAGATCTTTAGGGATATAACTGATTTGTCATTCCTAAATAGACTCCAAATGAGACTATTTCTATTCTCAGCCCTTCTGAGGACAGCGATAGTTTGGAACACAGTTAAATGTTCTTTGTCTTTTCTTTCTCAGCCAAAGCCATGGCATCCAAGTCCTCTTGGGCACCTAAGCAGGCTGAATTCTCATGGAGCACTCCCTTGAACAAAGACACCTAAATTAAGCTTGAGTTACACTTTAGGTTCCTAAGTGCTTTTTTGGATGTCAACCAGACAAAGAAACTTGCCCAAGGTCACACAGGAAGGCTATGGCAGAAAAGAAAACTGATCTGGGATCTCTGAGGTCTGGGACCAGCACCCGCAGCACTAGAACATCTTTCCTCTCTCTCCTGCTCCTGTCTAACCTAAAATGACAGAAAGGATCAGAAAAGCTAATGGCAGGAACGGACACATTGTGGAATCAATTCATTTCGTCTACAAGTCTCTGAAACATGACCCATACTTACTTTTATCCATTTATTACTTTCATACCCTCTGCAGATGATTGCAGAAATGCCAAATCCATCTATTTATAAAGCAGTGAAACAGCCAAGTGTTCGCTAACGTACCACTTCCAAGTGCAAGCAATATATACTGACCAGCTCGTAACTGTCTTGGCAAGGATTCACACACCTGTTAGGATTTTAATTTATATCAAAGACAGGCGTATTTATATTTATGTCTACAGCTGCACGCTCATGGAATAGGAGAGGATGTTAAAAAACACTAATGCCTTAAAAGCAGCCAGGAAACTCAGAGTTAAGGTCTGTTGCTCTGTCCTTAGCTCACCCGTGCTATGCACAGCTCTCATATATGCACAGAAACAGCCCATGAACAAAGACAATATGAGAAAGAAAAAGAGTCTGGGGCAGAGACCGAGAGCCAAATCCAACTGGAAAAACACCAGTTGAGTCCACAGGGCTCTGGAATGCCCAAGCTGACACCAACCAGCCTTTAGCAAAACGTCAGGAAAAAAATAGCCTGAATTGCACCTACCATTGTCTAGACGACGGGGTGTTCAGATTTGTCATGTTTGATTTTTCTCTGATTAATGAAGGAGATTATAGCAGGCTTTTCCATTTGAAGACTGTTAATATTCTTCCCGCGCTATAATGGCCCCCAAGGATGTCGGGGAGCATTCAGACACTCCCACTGATTCCCTGCTGCTTTCCGCACGCTCGGTGCAATTTCAATAGATCCGTTTCTTTTCAGACCCATTACACACATAAGTGATACACCCTCATTATCACCAGATCATTGGAGTGATAGATAGTAATGACTCCTTAGGAGGTAGACTGTATATCAACCTGCAGTGGAGTGTGCTTTACAGACCAGGTATAAATGCCACAGGAGATGCTGACAGACCATTGACGGAACGTGTACCTAATGGCACTGGCACCCTGCAGTGGCAGTGAAAGGTCAGGCATTGCCCTGGTCCACAGCACAGCTGAGGTTAATGGGAGTTTCTCACTGTGAGGAAGGACAGTCTCTGTCTGAACATTTACTACAAAAAAACCCTGCTAAGTTATCTTTTTCTGACCCTCAAGCAGTGCAAAGTGTTAAAAAATCCAATAATATCTTGATGAGGTTCTCTTTTAGTTCATGACTTCTGCCTTGAAGTTAACCTTCTATCTGGAGATAATTCTAGCATGATATCTCCATCCTCGACACAGCACATTAATTCCTACCCCTAGCCTACCTAATGTCTTTCCATCTCACCAACAATGTTAGTCATATACAAAATTCTTTATTTGAGAACACTCCACATATTATCAATATTTTTGCAGTCACCAGCTCTAAGATGATTTCAAGATGAAGACACTGCATTGAAGAGTATTTACCCTCAGTCCTGGTTGTTATTTAACTCCCTGCACAATCCACTCCTTGAAGGCACCGCACAAAAACGTTAAGGTTTCATACAGCACAATCAGTGTGAACACGAACAAGTTAAATTTTTGATGACAGCAACACTTTGTGCATTATAAGGAATGGAAAAGGATCAAAATAAATACCAAATAAATCATAGAATCATTTAGATTGGAAAGACATTTCAGACCACCAAGTCCAACCATGAAACCAACTGTCCCGTGGCCACCACTGTCCCTGAGCTCTAGATCTCCATGACTGTGAAACACATCCAGGGATGGTGGTTCACAGTCCTCCCTGGGCAGCCTGTTCCAAGGCCTGATGGATCTTTTAATAAAGTTTTTCCTAAGGTCCAATCTAAATTTTTAGGCTGGGAAAGTATTTTGGAAGTACCAGATATTACACACAGTTAAATGTAGGTAGATGCCTAAACTATTTTAGGATAAGAGGCATTAGTATCTTTTCTATTATGTACTTTATTTCCTTTTTTAATTAGAGTTTTATATTCATCATTTTGTAATCAAATACTGTTCTGAACAATCATAATATTAATTAGTTGCATTTTATAACCAAATCCACAAGGTAACACAGCATCATTGATGACACAGAAACAGATCATACTCATTGTAACAGCACCTTCACAGTTTTAAATTAAAGCACCTATTAAAATAAAATTATTAACTAAAGAAACCCTTGAGTTTTATAAACAGAAGAGAGTGAACAAGAATGACTCTCACTGTGTATTATCTTTATTTCACAGAATCACAGAATTATCGATGCTGGAAAAAAAAAACCTCTGAGCTCATCAAGCCCAGGACCTAACATCACAGCAATAAGCTATACCTGGGCACTAAGTGCCACATCCAGGCTGTCCTTAAACACCTCCACGGATGAGGACTCTATCACACCTCCCTGGACAGTCCATTCCAGTGTCTGACCACCCTGTCTGTGAGGAAAGGCTTCCTAACATCTAAACTAACCCTCTCCTGGCAGCTTCAGGCCATGCCCTCTCATCCTATCACTAGTTGCCTGGGAGAAGAGCCCAACTCATACCTGTCTACAACTTCCCGTCAGGTAGTTATGGAGAGGGAGAATGTTCCCCCTGATTCTCCTCTTCTCCAGGCGAAACACTTCCAGCTCCATTAACCTCTCTTCATCAGACTTTCCCCCTAGTCTCTTCACCAGCCTCATCAGTTTCCTCTGGACCCAGGCACTCAATCCATTACTTGAAGTAAGGGGCCCAGAGCTGCACACAACACTCAATGGGAGCCCTCACCAGTGTCCAGTACAGGAGTACAAGGGAGAATCACATCCCTAGTCCTGCTGGCCACACTATTCCTGATCCAAGCCAGGATGCCATTGGCTTTTTGTGCCATCTGGCCACCCTGCTGGCTCCTGTTCAGCCAGTTGTCGACTAGTACTGCCAGGTCCCTCTCTTCCAGGCTGCTCTCCAGCCGCTCATCCCCCAGTCTGTGGCTCTGCTGAGGGTTATTGTTGCCTAAGTGGCCACAATAGGGCCTAAGCCCTTGGCCCTGTTCAACCTCATCCATTAAAGTCTTCTAATTTCAATTGCTTGTAAGTTACTTATACAGTTACTTAACAATTCATCTTTTAGGATGGAGATAATCATCTTCCTGGAACAACTACACAACTGTACAGGAATCCTTGAACTATAAAGACTATGCAATATTTTTCCATTAAGGTACTTCAGTAATCTTCAGTGCATGAGCTGCCCAAACATTTCACTTCTATTGTTCCAGGAATGAATTCCAGATAAGTTGTGTACTGTCTACAGAGCATACTTCAGTGCATTCAATTTTTGCAAATATGTTCTGGTACAGACATAAAACTTGTATTAACTAACATGCATTGTCGGTAGCCACATGCATTTAGTGAGGCAAACACAGAAAGGAAAACTAATAAGCTGAGAGTATCCTCAAATTGCAAATGATGCATGTCTTATTCCTAATTAGAGATCAGAGAGTAATGAAAGGGCAATGATTTATGTACGTGTTCTCAGCCATATCCTTGATATTATTGTTACCATTACCTTACCTTACTGCTCTTCCAGCAATTCCATTTCTAATGTTGTGAAGAAAAACAAACACACACATAACACTGAGATTTGTGAATTTCCTGGAGTTCCGTAGAACTTTTGGTCTAGATCCCATGGCACAGTCTCAACTGTAAAGCAATGCTTGGCAGTCCCTGTATTTCAGGAACAGTTCAAGGAGCATATACTCAGAAGGAAAATGAATTCTAAATTGCAAATATCCCTCCTATCATACAGATTTGGCTCACATTTTGCCCCAGTCCCTTTGCTTTCATGGTATGTCTCATCTTGGTTTAGCTCGTTGCCAAAGGACAAGTTTACAGCAACTTTAAAATGGTTTATGTTGGCTTGAGGGAGCGTTGCCCAGTCAGGATTTAGTCAGAAATGGTTTATGTTGACATGACTCAGGTCTGGGCACTCACTCACCTTCATTTTCTTTCTAGTTTACCACACTTTCAAACACGATGACATACGTCTTTGCCTGGAGGCAAAGGGTTGCAATTTTTTCTTATAAACACTTTTTAAAATTCAACCATACTTCTGCTTTTACTTTGGCTATAAACTCCATCAGCTTCTTGGGAGAAGGTAGGTGCTGATACCAAAATTCATGTCATAGAAAGAGCTTAAAACCTAATACCCTACAGAAACCTGTGCAAACACACAACCCAGCTCAATGTAAAGAGAAAATATCTTTTAGTAAATAATTTTTCACTCAGAAAAAATGTTCCATTGACTATTCTGAACTTAACACAACCAAGAAGCTTGAAATAGGAGCTTGAATAAGGAGTTCTTTAACTGTGACACATAAATCCTTCATTATAGGACAGACTGACTGTATGGAGACTCTTGACAGTCCATCATGACACCTCTAGTGAGGTGCTGAACCTTGAACTTGTCCTACACTGTGTCTCTGAAAGGTAGAAGTACAGTTACTCCCATTTCGACTGCTTAGAGTTCTGTCTCAATTTCTTTGGAAATTAACTGATAGTAGGAAAAAACCGAAGTCTTGATTTACAGCAAACCTTCAAAATAAATATTATGAAACTTAATACCAAAAATCACAATTTATTTTTAGTCTTTTACTCCATGTGTGTCTTGCTGCTCTATTGTCTTTCCTTAATACCAACAGTCTCTCTTGGGATTTCTCTGAGCCTACATATCCTGTGCAGAGGTGAAGAGAAAGGAAAGTCTTGCACACATTCAGTGTTATCCGTCCATTCATTCACCTGGTCATTGCTGTTTTCTACAGAACACAGGTATATTTTCACAGAGGTTTCTGCACAACTTTTCTGAGTTACTCTGTAAAGTTATTTCATCCAGTTCTGGAGTCAATAAGCAACAAAAGAGGCATAAAGTCATAGTTACTCACTTCTAAACTCACTAGGAGATGCTGGTGGACATAATTACTATGCGTGATCCACAATGACTTCACAACACCAGAAGTATCTGAAAATACTTCTAAGAAGATGAAGAGGAAAGGGGAAATTTTCTAAACATTCCTTTTGTTCCAGAAAACCAGTTTTCCATGCTTCAGGAGAGAAACACTTTTTATTACCTTTATTCCATTTGTGCTGAAAGCTCAATTTGAGGCAGACTCAGCTGGTCAGCAATGCAGTGACAGCTTTTGCTTCCATCCAGCCCTTTAATTTTGATAGTAAAGAAAAACAAGCACATCTGGCTGTTATGGACAATGGTGAATGACTCACTGTAACCAAGGGTGGTTTGTAAAGGAGCACTTAGAACATTTCAGTCCTGCCATTAACACTGCCTGAAGAAAGACACGCTTCAGGTCTTATGCCACCTGGAGAGCTTGAGAAGCCTCATCATCCAGCCCTGGGGGTAAAAGCCTCGTTGGTATCAGTGCCCATTTGCAGAACCTGAGACAACAGTTGGGAAAAGTATCACCAGCAGGCCAGGTAGTCTGACTTAATTGCCAGCACTTCAGATTTCAGCGGTGGTCACCCATTATTAAATAAAATGCAAGAAAAAAAGTTGCCTTGTGCCCACAGCTCCAGCTTTTGCTACTTCAAACTTTTCTGCCAGCTCTGTTAATGTTAGGGGAGTAAGGATGAGATGCAACCTCCTGCTCAGGTGTCCAGTAGAACACTGTGTTTTGGTCATGCTAATCGTGACAGCTCACAATGCTTAAATCCATCTACCAGTGAGTTCCATCCCGGAAAACATAACTTTCTCCTGATTCTACTCTCAAAGGGATTAACCTCCTACTTATTCCTTATAGCTCAATACATTTAGTTTTATGCTTCTATAGAAAATAAACACTAGTTTCCTGCAGATGAAGAAACACAATAAAATTGCTGCTTTACAGTATTTCCCTAAAAATAAAAGAGTATCTGCCATTTACCATAAATATATAATGACCCAGTCATCCATTATTTGCAGAACTTCCTTCCTGAATGTATTTGAAGAAACCTGATCACCAAATCGTAGAATTATTGAGGCTGGAAAAGACCTCTGAGGTCATCCAGCCCAGCCCATGACCTGGCATCTCCATATTAGCTAGACTAGGCACTAAGTGCCATGTCCAGTATTTTCTTCAATGTCTTCAGAGATGGGGACTCCACTACCTCCCTGAGCAGCCCATTCCAGTATCTAATCACTCTTTCCATGACAAAGCACTTCCTAACATGATGTTTCCCCCAAAGTCAAAAGCACTGACAGCTTTTACCTGACATGTACCATCAGCAGTCGCAGCCATAATACAAACACTTGTGTTATTATTAGGTACCACAGGTGAAAGTGGCTTCATCGATGACGCATTCAACCACAAAGCTGTAAAATTATTGCTGTTGGTCAAAATGTCCTTCCGTTCAAGCTTCACATATAAATATTTTACCTTTTCAGTATTTCAGGGAGGGCTAGGAAATACAGTACTCCTAGCCATGATAGAAGACACCAGCACCATATGTGAAATTCATCTTACAACAACACAGGGTTTATCACGCCATCCTGCTGAAGGCTAAATGATGCCTGGCTTTCACAAGTTAATGTGTGCTGGTATAGGGAAACCACTGCTTACTTAAGCTATGGTGATTTCACCCTTTAGACTATGGAAGAATATGAAGCAGTGAGAAAAAAAAAAGGCTAATATTCTCATATTTTACTGGTCATTCTGTAATCCCAAAAAGTGAAATCCTATTTATAGCGACACTAACATGAAATCGCATGTGATCACTCTGAGGTTTGCAGCATTTGACAAATTGTAATTTTGCTCTTCACAAACTCCTAAACACTTCCTGCTAAGTGACAACAAGCATCAGCAAGTTTCAACAAACCTTCTGCAGCTTCTTTATCTCACTATAAAGAACAGATGCCGTTTTGGGGCTGCTGTGAGCTCTTCTGTTCTTTGTGTAATATGCACATGTATATGAGAGTGCACATCACATGAAAATGTGATAGCCAAGGCCCATCTCGAATGATTTTCCATGGTGCACAGTAAGCAAACAGCTGGGTCTAGGCAAGGATCCTCTGTCAGTCATGGCAAAAATGTGAGCTACATGCAACTTCATGGCAAAACAGGCAGAGTTTTCAGCATTAATAATAAAATCTTGTTAAAATACACAAAAATGGTCCCACAGTGTTTTCTAGGGTTTTTGTAAAAATTATTATCAAATTCTACTCTTCAGCAGTAGCAAGAGCATCAAAAATACAGAATTTAAATACAGCTGATGCTCTCAGAAAATTACTGCTTTCACCTCTCAGGGTGCTTTTAAAGCTTTCGACGTAGAGCTTCCTATGAAACTGGGAGCCCCATGAACTGCAGATTTCAGGGTGGAAGTAATTTCATGTCATGAAGTCAAAACAAATGTCACTTATTCACTAGAAAGGTGTTAAGCAAATTTTTGAGTGCCCGAGATTTTGCTGGCACACACATTTTTTTTCCCATTCTGGGCTCCTTTATAGCAATAAGTAAAAGGACAAACTTCAGAAGTCTCATTAACTACATGGAAAAAGATAAATTCCACCTAAAGAGGTGAAGGAACTTTGTTTTAGAAGACAGGAACAACCCTGGAAGATAAGAAAATCAAGGAGACATTCCACCAACGAGGATTATAACATCAAAGACAACGCAGGAAACAAAATTGAGAAGTTAAAATGGATTGCTCCAGTGAGTGAAAAGAAAATTGATGGAGTCACAGATAATCAAAGCAAGTACAAGAGGACGTATTAAATATGAGTACATCTTAAACAGAAATATGTCTTGAGACAAGATACGTTAATTTACCTGACTGTTAGCAGATAGACATCTGTCTCATTACACAAGTGTGGAGAAGGTAGAAAACACAGACGTTAGAAAAATATGGTGTCTGCCCTTGTGATGCCATTTTCTCCAGCCCAAGTAGTCTTCCTGTTTAATGTGTCCAAGTTAATTGATTTGTAAAATTTCTTTGAAAAATGATAATTCATAGGTGCCAAAGCATGTAGGAGAGGACACATCTATTGCACAAAACACAGACACTTTGTTTGTGAAGACTATGCTAGGTATATCAGAGCAACCAAAACGAATAGCAGTAAGAGCTTCTTCCTGGATGCAGTAGACCCAGGTTCAGGCTGTGTGTCCTACAGTTAGAGCAAAGATTTCAGCTTCAGCCTTTCCCCAGTAAGCCCTCAAGGCTATCCATTACTCTTGATGGAACATTTTCAATCTCAACTATTAGAGCAGCTCTATTTTGTATAAATTGTATTAAGTATTCATTGAATTTTGGGCTTCAACACCAGGGGTTAGTGCCCTAATCACCTGGCTATTCTAGGAAGACATGAGGCAGGGCAGAACATGGCAGGGATCATATAATAAGACTCAATGGCTTTAATAAACTTCTTCCATCAATCTCCACACTCCATCACTGCTGACCTCACTTCTGGAAGTCCAGACACCTTTGTAAACCTCCACTCTTCAGTCAGGTTATAATTATGTCACTGATAGAATTGGTTGAGATGTCTTTGGTGACCCCTGATTCTTTTTTTTTTACTCTGAATGACTGAATAACATTAGGCTTGGATTTAGCTTGATAATGTATAGAAAAGTCTAGATGTAATGAAACATGCAAATAGCTTCCCAATCAAGACTAGTATGTCTATATTAAAATGATAGATTTTTGTTTCTATTGAGAATAGTAATTTAAAATAAACCAAAATGACTAAAGATTGGAGAAGAATAGAAATTGACCACAGAATCTCAGAATAATCATGATTAGAAAGGACCTCCTAGATTACCGTGTCCAACCATACAGATCATCGTGTCCTACAAGCTGACTAGTTGTAGTTGCAGTTTTGAAGCAGAGATAAATTTTTACTTCAATGTAAAAAAACAATTTAAAATGAAATTACCCCCCCAAAAAAGGGAGAGAATAACTAAAATCGATTATTAAACCTACAAGTTGACTGTTCACTTCTAGATGTAATTTCTTTTCTGAAGCAGACATGCATTTCCAAAGTATTTGTAAAGTCAATGAAAAGTAAGGATGAGGATCTTTGTTTTGACAAAGCATATTTTGATGGTAAAACGTTGAGACTTGCAGGTGAAAATTACATGGGAAAACTTCACTTTGAACACCACCAAGTCTTCTGCTGCTGTTGCAAGCTTTATCTAGAAAGTGCCATTTGCTGCCACCACTGTAATGTTAGATGCTTACACATGCTCATGTAGTATGTTAAGTAGTTCAGATAATTAGCAAGTTGGTGGATGAATGAGAAACATGGTAGCTCAGCACTGTAATTCACAGCCATTCCCACTGCCTGCCTTCCCTCTGCTTTGTTGACATGGATGGCTTGTTTCCAACTAGTTTGTATGAACCACTCTCTCTGTATTTCATTAATGATCCACCCTCTACATGTGGCATTCAGTGCATGGATGCCAGGTCAAGCTCTTAAACACAGTTATGGACTTGACCAGAAGAAGCCCTCACCATTGCAAGGGCAGTCTTCGCTCTACCTAGGGATTTTACCACAGGTGCCCACCAGAGGAGATCAAAAGAGAACAAAAGGAGAAGAATCATCAAGTGAGAAGAGCAAGTCATAAGACAAAAGAAAGGGTGACTGCTGCCTTTGTTTCTTCTTCCTATCCCAACAGGATCAGTGTGTAGAGTACTCGTTACTCATGACCAAAAGTTGGCTACAGCACACTGTGGGATACTGATGTACATAATCAGCCAAAAGAGGAAATGTCAAGTGTGTTGTAACTCATGTTTTTCCACTAATAGATCTCTTCAGGTCCCTCAAACCTAACAGGAAAAAGGAAAAAAGGTCTGCAGAAGAAGGTTTCACTAATGTGAAAACATTTGGAGGCAATTCTTTATACACCTTATATTTCCAAAGGAGTCATTTCTTGTCCAAAACAACTGTACTTCTCACATTAATTCAGCTCATGATAACCCAAAAATAAAGAATAAATCCCAAGTTTTTAAAGATTAATTAACAATAAGTAGATTTCCTTAAGGCCTCCAAAATGAAGTTAAAAACAAGTTCTACCTAAACTCTTCCCTCTGCCACCAGTCAGTAATTTCCCTGTCATTATCAATTACAATTTATTCTCATTCTTTGTTCATGTAACTCGCTTAGCTTGAGCCTGGCAGGGAGTTTTGGTACTGGAGAAGGGGGTTGCTGGTGCAGCCTTGGTAAGAAGCTTTGCAAGGGGGAAGTTCTCCCCAGCTCCAGTTACTCACCTGCCTCTGGAAGTTGGAGCCAGTGAACACCTCTGTGAATAAACATGTTTTGGGGAGGGAAAATACTGTAGGACAAGTTTCCAATTTTCTGTTGGGCTTGGAGTTTTGTTTGGGGAGAAGATATTCAGTCACTGGGCTGAGCACACTGTGGCAGAACTTTTACCCTGAGAGTGTGATAATAGAGGAGAGGGTGATTTTGTCACACCAGAGATCATCAGAAGAGAAAATCATGGTGGAGTGCATGGAGGGCGAGTTTCCCATCTGTGGCTCATGGTGGACAACATGCCTGACCAGGGAATTGGAGGACATTGAGCATGCAACTTACACTGAAAGGAACCTTTGTCTCTTGAGGAAGGGGGTTGAAATAGAGCATTCAGGCACTGGGATGATCCACAGCCTGTGGAAAACCACCATAGAATCATTGGGGACCACAAGGGACCTTGAAAGATCATCTAGTCCAATCCCCTGCCACAGCAGGATTACCTAGACCAAGTTGCACAGGAACACATCCAAGCGGGCCTGGAACATCCCCAGAGAAGAAGACTACACAATCCCCTGGGCAGCCTGTTCCAATGCTCCATTACCCTTCCTGGAAAGAAGTTCCTTCTGATATTTGTATGGAACCTCCTATGTTCGAGCTTACACCCATTGCCCCTTGTCCTATCAGCAGATGAACTTGAGAAGAGCCTGGCTCCATCCTCCTGACACCCACCCCTCACATATTTATAGACATTAATGAGGTCACCTCTCAGCCTCCCCTTCTCCAAGCTCAAGAGATCCAGCCCCCTCAGCCTTTCCTCAGAGAAAGCTGTTCTATTTCCTTCATCATCTTCGTTACTCTACACTGGCCACCCTCCAGCAGCTCTGTGTTCTTCTTGAACTGAGGGGCCCAGAACTGGACACAATACTCCAGATTTGGTCTCACCAGTGCAGAGTAGAGGGGGCGATGAACCTCTCTTGATCTGCTAACCACCCCCCTTCTGATCCTCCCCAGAATGCTGTTGGCCGTCTTGGCCACCATGCTAGCTCATGGAAGACTTGTCTCCTTTGGGGGAGAGGACACAATATTCCCACAAGGAAAAAGACTGCTCTGGATTTTTAACAATAAAGGAAAGGGGTAACAGAGGTGGGTCCATACATGTTAAGAACCCTGTGGTTGCTTTCTGTGTGTTTGCTCATGAGGTTATACTGTTGTTTGAATTAAATAAGTCTTGTTTTTCTGCAAATCAAACCTGTTCCTTTTTGATCACAAGTTGTAAGTGGCAAGTGAGTCCTCCCTGTCCTTCTTCCAGCTCATTAGCACTTTACTAATGAGTGAGTTGCATCCCATCTTGACCAGTGTGGTGGACCAGTGACAGTAACAAAGTCTATTAGCTATTAGGTAAAGAGTTGAGATGATAAAATCTTTCTGTTGTTGCAATACCTAAGAACCATCTGAACTTGCGCAAATTACAGTACCCTGCTCTCAGCCTCTCTTTTTCACTAATGCTTTGACTTCTATTGGTCATCCCCAGAACTAAAAAATAAAATCAGACCCAGTGGAAAAAGTGGAAAAAATGAAAAAAAATCTCCTGCTCAACAAATCTCTGTCAATGTTCTGTGTTTTGAAAGCAAGGATGACAACGAGAGCAGAGATGCAATGAGAAAGGTACAGCTGATCTCTGACATTCATGTGTCATCTCAGGAGTGGATGTACGAGAATTTGCTGATAGCTTCGAGACATTTTTGCTTGTCAGTGCCTGTGTATTATTTTCCATTTTTGCTTTGAATTTCGATTCCAAAACATGTGAAGATAATCAAACTTAGAACAAGTGTCAGGAGAATGCAATCATTCATCTACCACTGAGACTGGGTGGCACAGTGATTTCAGGTTTTAATTGCCACGATAAGCAGCCTGGCCGATCTCATCTATTAGCAAAAAAAAAATCTAGCATGTTTGCATCAGGAAATGGAGAATAGCTGTCAGAATGAATTTTGGATCTTCAGAACAAAGAGCAATATTTAGTGGTGTGTTTTTGCCTGAGTAGACACATTACAGAGGACCATATGATTTTAAAATCTGGTTTAGTTCATCTGAAAAATCTCACAGATTAGGAATGTTCTTTTTCTCTTTTAATCATTTTGCTTGGTCCCCAAATTAAATGCAATTCAAACCTCTCTATCAATATGCAAATCAAAATTTCCCATTAGAGCTTTTTGTAACTAAGAAATGTGTGCCTGTTGACACAAGAGCAAATGACATGAATGAATCTGCAGACCTCAAGAGAAAAAAGGAAAATGATACCATAACAGCCACCCGTCTGGTACTGATTTCATCATCTTTCCACCCAAATGTTTTCTTCGGCTTGCTTTTATAGCTTTCTTCTGGTGACATATTATGAAAACCTGGATACCTTGCTCTCAAGGAAAGCTTTTTCTGTGTGCATGAACTCAAAGGAATACCGAGAAAAGCATTTTTAGTGTGTGTGTGAACTCAAAGGAATACCATATGTAAAGTACTTATAGCAGCATTAGATACAAAAGCGCTAATAGAACAGATACTGCAGAGCTGAGAAATGCAAGCACATATTGAGGTTCACAAAAAAAGAACATGGTAAACCATTAATGATCTGTTAATTTCATAGGTCTAACTCAAGTTCAGGGCAGCACAGAGGAGGCTACAATTATTACTCTGCTCTCATGATTCCAGTCACGATGTCTTTGGAGAGTGAGTTGGGGTCAAGCAAACTTAAAACTTAGCACGTCGTGAAGTGACTGGTTAACATAACATCTGATTTCAAATTAAAAGGAAAAAAAAAAAGACTACTTGGGGTCTGGGAGATGTTTGGTCTGTGTTTTCTAGCTCTTACTATCCTCACATTGCTGTAGATCTTTCCTATTTCTCCTTCTGCTCCCATTCTGGTGCTTTTCTGTTTTTTTGCTCGCTCCCATTTGTTTTTAATCCATCACAGTCTGTCCTAGCTTGCTTCCACCCGCAGCTTTAACCTAATACCATTCCTTCCACCCCCTTCTATTATTTTTGTTAAGGAAAAGGAGGAAATTTTAAGTTACATCCACAGCAGAGAGGAAAGAAGTGAATAGATATTTGCTACCCACCAGGAAAAACAGAATTGGGAAGCAGCCTGAATAAGATCAGTACCTCTTTCATATTTGCTGACTACCAAATATTTGTAAGTGACTTGTTCCTGAGCAGTAATACATCCTGGGAAGCAATGATAAACCTTTTTCTTGCATCAATACAAGCTTCTAGGACCTCCAATGAAGTTACTCATTCTTCATAATAAAATATAGAGGAGACACAGAATAAAGTAGACAGGATTTTGAGAAGGGTCATGATTCATTTTGCCCTGATTACAAATGAAACTCTGTTGTAGGGTTTGTTAAAATCTGATGTTTGTATCATTAGTCCTTAAAATTTACAACCCCAGACTCCCTGTTGTTCCTAACACAATACGGTTAAACATAAGAGTCACATCTACTAAACTGGCTGACAAAATCCAGCCTTCAACTGAAATTTCTGGCCCGTCTGAAACCTAGACTTGAGTTTAAACTGGCTCTGGGTACAGCCTACAACTTAGCAAATGTGTATTCTTAAACCTAAACCCATGCATGTGCAACAAACAGACCCCCTCCACCATTTCAATTTCAGCTTCTAAGCAAAAAGATTGAACCTTCTGATATCAGGGGAAAGAAGACTCTCAAGACCACTCCTTCCCAACCCCTGCGTTTCAAGTTCTAACAGCAGTAATTCCAAGATGAGAATCTCTTTTCTCATCATTTCAGCCTGAGCAACGGGGAAGAAAAATGTCATGATCTGTCTCCCACAGAAGGAAGGAGATGAACAAGAGATGAAGATACACAGACAGAGGCAGGAAGAGAGGGAGGGAGAGGAGGTCTAACAGCAAGCAGAGATGGATAACGGCAAAACCACCAACTCCTTTTTCAGTGTTTGCAACCCCAGGGAGGCCAATTCTGAGAAGACTGTATTGTTCAAACAATGGATTGATCGGCATGTTCATGGGCTGCAAACAGGCCAGCTTGCGGTAGAGAGGGGGGTGGTGGGGGAGCAAACAAGAGATTTGGAGCAGTAGGGAATCGGGAGGGAGGCCAGCCAGGCATACTCTGCGCCATCAGCCCTGACATGTGGCCATGACTGCTTAAAGAGTAAAAATGCGGAGGAAGAGAAGTTAAGTAAGGCCATGCCAGAAGAGTTAGCTCAGCTCAGATCTGTCACAGGGAAGAAAAACGATTTTGAGGCAGAAGACAGAGTAGGAGCTGCCTTTGGAGCAGAGAGGAACTGTGCTCTGAACGTAGGCTAAACACCATGGAAAAACAGATTGTGAGCATCTCAGCCTGGGTGACCCCAAAATCAATGAGCATCTCTGGTTCTGATCTCAATCACTTCCTTTAAAAGTTAATCAGGGTCTTTTTTTAGTGTTCCTCAGCCTTCTTTGTATTCTAAAATAGCCACAGCACAAAGCTAAAACATGCTAACTTCAAGCTTTCCTGCTAGCTCCATTTCTTCTGGGGGAGTAATCCAAGTGTCTCTGCTTTGTTGAAAAACCTTTTACATTAAGAAGTAATGGGATGAATGTCAACATAAAAGCAACCCCAAGTTTGACTCCTAGACCTACAGCTTAATGGAAAACACAAAAGGAAAACAGGTTTCCTGAACAAAACTTGTACCAACATTAAGTTTCATGGCACTTTATAAGTCAATCATAAAAATCACAGAATCACATAATTATTGAGGCTGAAATTATTGACCTGATACCAGCACATCAGCTAGACCAGGGCATTAAGGACCACAGCCAGTCTGTCCTCAAACTACTCCAGGGATGGGGACTCCACCACTGCTCATTCCAGTTACAGGGGATTTATGTTTCATCAGTCTGAACCAACATGAAGCAGAGACTGCAGAGTGGTAGTAGGTCTGTTGCACTGTTGTCTGTGGCTTTGAGGACCTGATTAATGCACTCTGTGTGTTTCATGGTCAGTAACTCTGAACTAGCTGCAAGTTTTTTGCCACTGCCAAATCAAAATGGACACTTGATGGAGGGGTAAAAACACTGATCAAATGGTTTAGGCTTGGAAGGGACCTCAGAGCCCATCTACTCCAATGTCCTGCCATGGGCAGTGATGCCTCTCTGCTTAACTCAATTGCTCAGTGCCTCCAACCTGGCCTCAAACACCTCCAGGGATAGAGCAGCCACAACCTCTCTGGGCAGTTTATTCCACCCTTGTACTGAATGCCTTCTTTCTAAGTCCTAATGCAACTGAACAAGATCAGTGTAGTGTCTGGCACTGGGGCAACAACAATCCCAGGGACCGGTATAGGTTGGGGACTGATCTGTCAAAGAGCACTGTAAGAGAAAGGAACCTGGAGGTCCTGGTGGATAGCAGGATGATGAGGAGCCAATGATGTGTCATTGTGGCCAGGAAGGCCAGTGGCACCTTGGGGTGGATTAGAAGGGGGATAGCTGGTGGACTGAGTTCACCTTCCCCTCTACTCCACTCTGATGAAACTGCAAATAGAATATTGTGCATAGTTCTGGGCCACTCAGTTCCAGAAGGACACAGAGCTGCTTGAGAAAGTCCAGAGCAGAGCCACCAAGACAATGAAGGGAGTGGAGCATCCCCCTTATGAGGAAAAGCTGTGAAAGCTTGATCTCTTGAGCTTGGAATAAAGGAGCCTGATGGGTGGCCCCATTAACACTGATCAATATGGAAATAGCGGGTGTAGGGAGGAAGGAGCCATTCTCCACTTAGTGTCATCCAATAAATGTCAAGGGACAAAGGATGTCAGTTGGAACAAAGCAGGTTCTACATCAAGATGAGAAGAAACTTCTTCACAATGAGGGTGCCAGAGCCCTGGAAGGGGCTACCCAGGGAGGTTGTGGAGTCTCCTTCTCTGAAAATGTTTAAAACCTGCCTGGACTGTTCCTGGATCTAGGGAATCCTGCTGTGGCAGGGAAATTGGACTGGATGATATTCCAAGGTTCCTTCTAACTTCCAACTGTCCATCATCTGTGATTCTGTTTAAACCTCTTGTCCTTCAGGTTAAAACTTTCTTGTTGCTTTAAACCATTATAAGACGTCCCTCTCCACCTTTCTTGTAAGAGGGAAAATGCCAGCCAAATGAGTTTTTTAATTCTTTAATATGTCAATTTAATTAATATCTAAGATACAGATTTCTCTAGTGCTTCCCTAGCAGTTCCTTTATTTTGTACAAACATCAGGGTTTACATACACACACATATATGTAAATATTGAAAATAATAAGGAGCTGCCTGAGTGTTTAATGACCTACACTTCATAGGTAAAGCAGTAGTGTGCACAGCCTCTACTCTACTGGATAATCAAGAAAAAGAGAGATCACCCATGTTTGGTGTATCTCTATTAAAGTCATGGATGTTTCAGATTAAATCAACTGCATATTAATGTATGTCATGAGCTTGGGTGAAGGGGGAGCTGCTACATTCAAATAGATTTTGCAAAACCAAAGAAAACAAGCAAATAAAATACAGCCTTAGAGACTTTTCTCTTTTTCACGTTCTTGCAAAAGTTAAACAGATACCTCTCAAGCTCTTTTCCCTTCATTTTCCTCATTTTGCTAAAAGCTTTGACAAGACAATGGCTTTTTCCCCTAGTTAAACAATTTCACTTTTTACTCTCCCAACTCCCCACCTACTGTGAGAAGTTCTCTGTAAATGGCACAATAGGTATGAACAGAGAAATATTTCATACATTTTAATAGAAATAGCAGTGTTTCTAAATTTCAAAATATGAACCTTTAATATATTATTGCTGATTAAAACATTTGCCCTAGAAATTCTATTCTGTGCATCCAGTGATTTTTCTAATCCAGATTTTTATTTCAACATGAAGTCTTCCCTTCCCTTCCCTTCCCTTCCCTTCCCTTCCCTTCCCTTCTCTCANTAAAACATTTGCCCTAGAAATTCTATTCTGTGCATCCAGTGATTTTTCTAATCCAGATTTTTATTTCAACATGAAGTCTTCCCTTCCCTTCCCTTCCCTTCCCTTCCCTTCCCTTCCCTCACTGTCAGTAAGAATTATGCACAACACAGGTGCAAGGAATCTGAGCAGATAAAGCTGACAATTGATCCAAACACTTGATTTCATCATCTTGATATCTAGCTTTTTTTTGTTTTAAGTATAGAGCTAAAAGCTATAATCCAACTATAAGACAATGAAAAAAAAACCCTAAAACCCTACTTCATGAAGTTTATTGACAAGAAAGCAAAAAAAATAAGAAGAAAATACAAAACTACCATTTTGTGGTGGAATATATTTCAGGGTTTTTTTAAATTTATTTTTGTTTCTCATCTTTTGAGTTACTTGCTGCAGACAGTGTTAGCAGAAGGAGTAATCTAACCACATTACTCATCCTGTAGGCAGAGAGGTTTGAGGGTTTCCTTACAATTTTCTTAATTTTTTAACTTATCTCACTCTTGGCTGGTGTTAATAATCTTTCTTGAATACCAAGTCACTGATGGATTCTCTCAAACTGCTCACTCACTGTCCACAGAGAGAATGAAGTTTCCAATCTAATTTGAATAACAAATTTAAGGAACCTGTGATCAGGTGAAAAGCTGTGCATAGATAATTCAGTGTGAAATATTAATTCAGGTTTCCCAGGAAAAGGTAGTCATGGACTACTCTACCACTAGTGGTAGAGGGACATGAAGCGGGGGTATCACCATTTTGAGAAGCACTCAGGAAAAAAAAAAGTGTGTTTGGGGTTACATGCACATTTTGACACCAGTTTCTGTGCTTTGTTTAGTAGAATACTGGTGCACAGATGTTAAATAGATATTCTGGTTTGGGGCCAAGAGCCCAAGACTCTATTCTTCCAACTAATTACTTTAATTTTACAATTAGAGCACAATGCTCTCTCTTCCTTCTTCCAAATGCTCCCTCTCCCCCCTCACTGTTCCCATAAGTAAATCCTACATGCTTGTCTCCATCAGCCTCCTACCCTCTAACTCACTGCCCTTCTTCCTATCAAGCAAATAAATTCTATGGGTTTTAGAGAACGAAGACATTGAAGGAGACAAACACACAAATCTCTTTTTTTTATTGAGTTAGGATGGAAGTGATTTGACCTTGAAAATCTTCAAGTACACATTTCTGCTTTTTTTTTTATGAAACAAGATAAAAAAGGGCTTAGAGAGTTGGAATTGTTTGGCCTGAAGTGGAAAAGGCTCTGGGAGAACCTTTTGGTGATTTTCCAGTGCATGAAAGGGACCTATAAGACAGCTGGAGAAGACAGTTCACAAGGACAGGGAATGATAGGATGAGGGGTCATGGTCTGAAGCTGGAAAAGAGTAGATTGAGGCTGGGCAGGAGGAAAACGTTCTTTAATCTGAGAGTGGGGGATCCCTGGAACAGGTTGCCTAGAGAGGTGATGGAGGTGTTCTAGTTGGACATGTCCCTGCTTGTCGTAGGGTCGGTTGGAGTAGATAACCTTTACAGGTCCCTTCCAACTCAGTACCTTCTATGACTGCCTTCTATGACTCTAGTATTGGTCTGTATTCACCTACATATGATTATAATCAAAAACAGTCATTCCCTCCCAAGGTGCTGAAGGTGTTTCCCATGAGATGACAGCCTAAGTGTGGCCTGAGGAGCTTTTCAAAAGGCAAATTTTGCTGAAAAGACCCCAAACTGAGGAATTTTTTTCTATAGAAGAAGCTGATCCCTATAAATCATCCAAGATAAGTCTTGTAGGAAGGTAATAAACACATCTTCAACTTAAAAACAAACTATTTTTTGCCAATGCTTCTCCTTGTGTCTCATCAGAAGTTTTTAATTATGGACATTGACAGCTCATTTCAAAAAGTTCCTCCACAACTTTGACAACTGGAGTTTCCACTCTGTTGATACGAAGCTGACTTTTTTGAAGGTAATGTAAGTACTGTGTAATACATTAAGATAGATTTGACTCTTTAATATTTATAAGATTAGCATTTATATTAGACCATAATGAGCTCCAATTAGTATCATTCCAATCTAACCTAAGGTCTATAACCCAATTTTCTTACATTTCAGACATCATCTTCAGAAGTAAGATGGAAAAGAATTGATTGATTCATGACAACATTTTTTAGGGTCTACCGGGAAGAAGAATTGCGTGAATGATTGATCAGCATTTTTTTCATCTGTCGCTTGAGGTGTCTTTTATGAAAAATACCTTGTAAAGCTATAAATTCACCGATAATAGCAAGTATTTCGAAATTAATTATTTTTTATTTTTTTTTGCTTGTTCAAAATCTAAACATTGCCATTGCTTGTCAAATAAATCTTTAATTAAATTGATTTCCCTTGTTGCATTCTTTTCACAGGTAGATTATTAAATCGCTTGAAACTTGCCAGGCTGGCATCTAAATAAATTTCTCCTTTGTAACCGCTGCTGACACCTTGCACTCTGCTATAATCAACAATGTTGTGACTGAACAGAAATCACTCTTTTGTGACATTTGCAGCTCAAACATCCGACGACCCACCGTGTTTTGATTGAGCCTAGTGCATCACTTGAGAGGTGTGAGGTGAAGGAAGTACCTTATCCGAGCTGGAGAACAGCTGCTGGATACACAGACCTTGTGCTTTATGTTGAAGACAAGGTGAATTCCTGTCACAGACAGTGGGATGGAAAGTTAAAGAATAAAAGGGGTATTAACCTCACATGCCACAAGGATGAAACTGCTTTAACTCCAAGAATCAGTAGGCAGGCAAAGATAAAACTATGAGGGTAAATATAAACTTTTTTATAAGGCTGTAAGTTTTCTCAGAAGTAATTTTTGCTTTATGCATTTCATTCAAACTAAGGTTATTATTTATTCCTTTACTCTTTCAGCAAAAGAGAGAATTCTAAGTTACAGTATGGGAATTGTTGGAATGAAAACGTAAACATAAAGAGTTTCAGAAGCTGACACCTAAGATGGTGCAGTAAGATAAGGATGAATAAAGATGGAGTTGTGAGAGAACACTGCTCTGAGTGCGAAATCCATCACCTGGCTTCCACACCATGTTCTTCCTGTATGCAAGTCATACATCTGTCTCTTTAGCTTGGACAAGAGGAGACTGAGGTGTGACTTCATTAATGTCTATAAATATCTGAAGGGTGGGTGTCAGGAGGATGGAGCCAGGTTCTTCACAAGGTCATCTGGTTATAGGATAAGGGGCAATGGGTGATAGCTGGGACAGAGGAGGTTCTGTATCAATATCAGAAGGAACTTCTTCTCAGGGAGGGTAACAGAGCACTGGAACCGGCTGCCGAGGGGAGTTGTGGAGTCTCTTCCTCTGGAGAGGTTCAAGAGCTGCCTGGATGTGTTCCTGTGCAGCTTGGTCTAGATGACCCTGCTGTGGCAGGAGGATTGGACTAGATGATCTTTTGAGGTCCCTTCCAATCTCTAAGGATTCTATGATTCTGTGACTCTATGATTCTACTGCTTCTGAAGAACTGCACTGAAATTAGTACTGCCATATCAAAGGAAAATATATTGTCCCTAATGTTCAGCCTACGTAAGCCACAAGTAATTTATCTGTTCATATTCATAACACAGGTTAGTGTGCTTATACAATCCAATTTATGTTCATCACATCAAGCAGGGTCCCCAAGCTGCATTTAAGCACTCCACCTTTTCCAGTACAGCTCCTTGATAGCTTACATGAACCTGTTAATGTGCCTTGGCACATACTCCCTCTTTCAGATATTACTATACATGAGGCTTTGTAAATAAAATTAATAACTAAATATTGTCATAGATGTCATATTTAGATGCTGCTTTGCTCATAGAAATACTTTAAGAGATACCAATGGTCAGTGAAAATAAAGACCTAAGTAACATTTGAAATGTTATCCTTATTCTCAGTTACTTTAGTCTCTCATGTCTTTCTAGAAGGTAGGCATGTTCACAGTACCATATAATCAGAGGGTTGGAAGGGACCTCCAAAGTTCATCTAGTTCATCCACCCTACCACAAGCAGGGACATCTCTAACCAGAACAGATTGTCCAGAGCCCTGTCCAGCCTGACCTGGAATGGCTGCAGGGATAAGGCCTCCACTATTTCTCTGGGCAGCCTGTTCTAGGGGTCCCCCATCCTCAGATTCCAGACCTTTTTCCTCATGTCCAGCCTCACTCTGTTCTTCTCCAGCTTTAAACCATGACCCCTTGTGCTATCATTCCCTGTCCTTGTGAACAGTCTACCTCAGCCTTCTGATAGCTCCTTTCAGATATGGGTATAATGTTCCCTTGGGGTCTTCACCTTTAGCACAAGCTGACTAGGAATGACTGTTGCACTGAAATACATCACAGATGAGCCCACCACAAACCCATCATGCTACGCTTCACAGCTTTTCTGTGTTCTGCAGTACTGTCCATGTAACTGAAACTGAAGTTACAAGGGCAAAAGCCTACCTCAAAGCCTGCTTTCTGGCAATAGTCCCCTTCCGTAGATACAATTAATTTCAAGTTATTTATTAGGTTTCATTTTGTAGTCTTGTTTTGCAGTAAATATGATTATACAATCTGAAGAGAAACTCTCCTGAAGGGAAAGCCACCTCCCAGGGAGACCTGGACAGGCTGATGGAGTGGGCCAGCAGGAACCTCATGAAGTTCAAAAAGGACAAGTGCAGGGTCCTGCACCTGGGAACGCACAACCCTCAAATGAGCTCATCCTGGGATCCATCTGGGTGGATGGGTAGCTTTGTATAGAGGTACCTGGGGTATCTTAATGGATAGCAAGGTCAGCATGAGCAAACAGAATGCTGCTGCTGTGGCAAAGAAGGCCAACATGGTGCTGGGCTGCATTAACAAAGGCATCACCAGCAGAGATACTGATGTTATCTTGCCACTCTACTCAGTTCTGGTCAGACCAGACCTTGAGTACTGAGTTCAGCCGTGGTCCCTGCTTGACAAAAAACATGCAGACAAATGGGAGAGGGTCCAGAGAAGGGCAGTCAGGATGATCAGGATGAACAAAGGCTGAGAGAACCGGATCTGTTCACCTGGAGAAGAGAAGGCTTAGGGGGAGACACCTTATTGTGATGTTCTGGTCCATCAAGGGTGGCTACCAGGAGGATGGAGACTCCCTTTTCACAAGGAGCCCTGTAGAAAGGACAAGAGAGAATGGTTACAAGTTACTTCAGGAGAGACTCCCACTGGATTTGAGAGGAAAGTTTGTTGTGATGAGAGCTGTCAGACAGTGGAATGGTCTTCCAAGGGAAGTGGAGGATTGCTCAGCTGTAGACAATGTTAAGGCTCAGCTTGATAGGGGCCAGCTCACTTCAACTATCTCATGCTATAAGAGGCTGGAGTAGATGATCCCTCAGGTCCCTTCCAACCCACAAACCTGTGAACAATATCTGTCCCTTGTGCCATGTGAGCATTAATAAATCATCACCCTCTTCTGGTGTTTTCCATCTTCAATCCATGTTGTCAAATTGCCGTAAACAAATGTTCAGGTCAGTGCATAATCAGCAGCCCATAAGTGCTGGTGGAATATTATTCACCTCGTTTCATGTTTCTATTCTCTCAGTATCTGTAGTAGATATTAAACAGAAATATTTGGAAAGCAATAATCCTTTGCTTTCTTGCTTCATGATATTAAGTCAGTGATATCTCTTGCAGTTCTTCCCCTTTCAACTACAGTTTAGTGCTTCAAGAAGGATGTTTTACAAGAGGTTGTAGTGGTAGGACAAGCAGGATGGGTTCAAGATAAAAGAGGGGAGACTGGATGAGATATGAGGCACAGATTACTCCCTGTGAGGGTATTGAGGCCCTAGAACAGATTGTTCAGGGATGCTGTAGATTCTCCACTCCTGAAATTGTTCAAGGCCAGGTTGGATGGGGCTCTGGACAACCTGGTCTGGCAAGAGGTGTTTCTGCCCATGGCAGGGAATAGGAGTTCCCTTCCAACCTAAGCCATTCAATAAAAAGTAACTCTCCAGTTATAGCCGACAGTGCCTCTTCTTTGCTACTTTAATGTTGTACAATTGTCCTTGCCCAGAAACTGTAAAATCATTTTGACTAAACATGTCATGCAGCAAAGGAGGAGTAAGCAGGGATGGATATCAGTGAAGGTCCTGAAATGGAGATGCATTTTTGATAGGTTGCATAATTCAAGGCTACACTTTCTGTGAACCTTCCCCACTAAGCATCATGCATGTGCTCTTCCATTGAAATTTCTTTTGTGTGAGATCCACCAGCTTTCAGGAAATTGATTTCTGTTAATATATCACATCTGTTATCCATGTTCTTGAACTCTTGCAACTGCAAAATCAACCCAGTCATAAGAAAAGGTGTTGGTGATAACAGAATATAATGAAAAAAGTAACTATAGGGTAAAAAAGAAAATCTGTCAAGACTGGAAATTAAGTATCTGAAGCAGAAGAAATGAGATGAAGCCTTAAATGTCCAGAGAACTGCAATTAAACACAACCCATGCAGAGCTCTTAAACTGAAGATGCCATAGCAATCAGGTGTTTTAATTGTTTTAAAGACACTGCCTTATATTTTCTAAGATGCTTGGGATACTGGGTGTCCTACAATTACATATATCCTGTTCTACCCTAAACTGATAGA